>VXBR01009740.1:412823-434474 GCA_013400215.1 Cisticola juncidis | reverse complement strand
CTCTTGCAGCTCCGGGCATGGAGGGGAGCGAGAGGTGAGCAGAGCCCGCCCCGCCTGCCCCGCGCCGCGCAGCGCCCAGCCCGACGGGACCAGCGATGCCTCTGGGGATGAACAAGCATGGATCTCGCTCTACTACCTCTTTGCCTCCGGACCCCACCGAGATCGTCAGGAGCAAGGCCTGCTCCCGAAGGGTCAAGCTCAACGTGGGGGGGCTGGCCCACGAGGTTCTCTGGCGCACCTTGGACAGGTTGCCGCGGACCAGGCTGGGTAAGCTCAGAGACTGCAACACGCACGACTCCCTCATGGAGATCTGCGACGACTACAACCTGGAGGAGAACGAGTACTTCTTCGACAGGCACCCGGGGGCATTCACCTCGATCTTGAACTTCTATCGCACCGGCAAGCTGCACATGATGGAGGAGATGTGCGCCTTGTCCTTCAGCCAGGAGCTGGACTACTGGGGGGTGGACGAGATCTACCTGGAGTCCTGCTGCCAGGCCCGCTACCACCAGAAGAAAGAGCAGATGAATGAGGAGCTGAAGAGAGAAGCAGAGACCTTGAGGGAAAGGGAAGGGGAGGAATTCGATAACACTTGCTGTGCCGAGAAAAGGAAAAAGCTCTGGGACCTCCTGGAGAAGCCCAACTCCTCCGTAGCGGCCAAGGTAAGAGTTCCACATCTCTGTTGTCTACGGGCTCCTGGCTGGTGATGCTTGCCTGAGGTGTTGTCCTCTGCCCTTGCTTTAGCATCTGAGCACTTGTGGCTGGATGGATGCTGTGAGTGCAGAAGAGAAAGGGCTCTCATATGCAAATGAATTTCAATGTTTTGGGTGTTTTTTTGTGGTTTGGGAGGGATCTGGTTTGAGCGTCCTTGGGGCAGCCTGGGCTGCTCAGGGTGGGAGAAGCTCCTCAGAGCCGTGGCTCAGCGTCTTCAGTCTTGTTACCCTCTGGCCTGTGTTGGTGCAGTTTGTAATAGAGATTTCTTTGGGCCTAAAACGTGTGTGTCTTCTGCTGCTTTGGCTTTCCAGAAGCCACTTCTGCTTGAACTCTTAGACCCAGGTGCAGTGAGGAAATAATGTCTTCCATTCCAGGGCTTAATTTCATTATTTTTGTAGTGAAATGTATCTGCTATATATTTGTATCACACATTCCTAAGCTGCATGTCTGCTAAAGCTGGTGTTTGAATTTCATCCTTTACCTGATTCCAGCCTTTTTAAAGTCTTCCCTGTGCAAGTGATGCAGCCCTGTCTCTGTCAGTAGCTGAAGTGCTGCTTACTCTGAAGTTGGTTCCAGTGGATAGATCTACTTGAAGGCATTTTGAAGATAAGATCCATTTTGGGAGAAACCAATGTCAGAGTTGGCTCTGATAATTTAGCTGCCTCATGTTAGTCACATTTTCTTTAGTGAGGAAAATCTCTGCGAGCAGTGATTCAGTAACCATGGGGACAAAAGTGAAGGGGGAGAGGTTGAAAACTGTGGGATGAATAACTGAAAAGCATGAGAGACTGAGCACTGGGGACCAAAACTTGAATTTTCTATATACCCACGTCCTCACTGTGTGGCAGAGAAGTGACAGGCAGCCCTGGCTACCTCTGCACAAACATCTGCCAACAAGACCTCAGCTCCATCCCTTAGGAAGTCTGGCTTGGATGGACCACTTGTGAAAACGGCTCCTTTACCTCCTTTTTCCTCTTCCCAAAATGCTGCACATCATGAACCACGAGCATGTATGAAACTTTGGGGAAGGGATTTTATGAGGCGTGGATTGGCTCGGCACGGGGAGGGGAGGCATGGTCTGCCTGCTGAACCCATTATCACTTTTTTAAATGTCAAACAGAGCCCCAGAGTGTCTCTGTCTCTCCAGTGGCACAGATGACACCGTGATGAGCACATTAATAATTTATAAGGCTCCTTTGGCACAGTCCTGGAATCCTGAAACACAGGCCCCAGGCTTTGCTGTCTGTGGCACTGACTCAAAATCCATTAGAGACTGTTGATGTTCATGATTTATTGTATATGAGCAAGGGTCATTCTTGCCAAATAAGTGTCTTTTGTGATTTATAAATGAAATACTCTAGCTTCATTTTCTGAGAAAATTCTAGGAGTAAGTGCAGCCGGCATTGCAGGCTCTGGATTAATTGAGAGGGAATGGTAATGCATCATTACCCTCAGCATTTAAAGCTGCCATTCTGTGCCTTCATTACTGCAATGGAAGTGATGCTGTGTTCTCAAACCTCAGATATTCCAGCAGTTCCCAAACAGATCCCCACTCATTTCGTGTGTTAGCAGGGTGAGCAGGCCTGGTGAACAATGAGCTCAGGCAGGGACAGCAGCTCAGCTAAGCCTGTTCTTTATCCCATTTGCTCCCTGCTGCTGGAGCCTTTCCCCCGTGCCAGAGGTGCCCTCTGCTTTGATCCCTTCCCCAGAATTCAGCAGGGAAGGTGATATCCAATAGCTTGGACTCCTCAGCTCCTGGGGAAGGACATGGGGATTGGCAGCCCGAGCTGCTGTGACCTCCCCAGCTGTGGCCAGGTCCTTTCAGGCTGTGTGTGCTGAATCCCAGCCCTGGCTGGCAGCTCCTGGGCAGCCTTCCCCAGCTGCAGCCTCTGGGAGCTTCTGTCACCTCTCCTGGAGCCAGACTGCCCTGCTCTGCCAGCTCTGGGAGCTCAGACTGTTCCTGTGGAAAGGGAACAAAGTAAACTCTTGGGAGGTTTGTGTCAGCAAGGTCCTGAGACTGCTCTTGGGACATCTCAGCTGCTCGTGCTTATTTTTTCTCTTCAGACTGGCACCCCTCAGTGCAAAGGGGTTTCTGTGATACCTTCATGTTCCCTTTAAGAAGTCCAGGAAATGGCCACAGGTGCAGGTTCTGCCCCAGGCCAAGCCGGGGCCTTGGGCTGCCAGCACTGGCTGTATTTGAACATTTTCTGCTGTATTTGAACATTTTCTGCTGTATTTGAACATTTTCTGCACAGCACCTCACTCCACACCAGCTGACTCCAGGGTTACATTGGGACCAGTTAAGCAGACAGAGTTGCTTTTCATTTGTTTGATGTTCAGGGATTTGGGGTTGCCTTTTTTTGATTCTGAGACGTTTTTGGTTGGTTTTGGTTTTTATAGATTTTATTTTTACTATTTATATAAATGAGACAATATGTGGCGTACCCCAGGGTGTAAAATAACATTCAAATAAGAGAATAAGGATCCCCCAGACCTTAGGGTTTTGTTGCTTTCTTATCCACTGGAGGTTTACCCGTGCCCTGTGATACTCTGGCTTCTAAACCAACCCCCATGGCAAGCAGGGTCTTATTTGTGTGTGAGGCTTTGCCCTGTGCAGACTGGAGAGAGCACTCCTGGATTTTCCAGCTCCTTGAGAGCCCCCAGGTTTGCACAGGAGGCACTGGGGCCACAGCCCTGCTGTCACCTCCACAGCAGAGGGACAGGGCTGTCCGCCCTCGGGCTGTGCCCACAGCCCTGTCCCTCTGTCCCTCAGGGAGGTGTCAGACCCGGGGGCACCCCGTGCCCAGCTGGTTCCAGTTCAGCCCAGTGCTTCAGGCTGATGCTCTGTGCTGCCCTGAGGGGAACCCCTGTGTGCAAGGTGGACACTCGAGGGACTTTCCCTCTGTCAAATGGAAAAAGATATCAGGTTGTTATTAAATAAAACTGTGTTCATCTCCCTCTAACCTTGGAATACGTTTTAAAGATCTGGTTCTCCCTTTTCCCGTGGTTATTTGCCTGCATATCCCTGAGAAACATTCACTGCAGGCTTTGTGGCTGCTTTCTACTCTTCCTGCAATCACTGTTTTTGCATGTTCATGCTTATTTTTATCATTCCCTCAGTCTATCTTAATAGTTTGGTGGCTGATTCTTGGTTTTGTTTTTTAAATAGTATTCTTCATGTACTTTGGTGTACTCACAACATCCATTTTTAACCACAGAGAACTCTGGTGCTCACTTCTGTCATGGTTTACTCTAGAAGCTGACGAGGTGCAGATATTTTCTGGGGTAGCTCTTACACTTTGTTGCATGGCAGTTTTCCTTTGTCAGGAGAGGAGAAGCCAAGCAGGGCTGCTGCTCCTGGGGGTGGTGTCCCTGCCAGGGCAGCAGAGCTTAGAGCTGCTCCAGTTCTGCTCTGGGCTCTGGATCCTCATTGCTGCTTCCCCTGCCAAGGCCCAGCTCGGGCAGGGTTCCTGTCACCCTCAGCTCCAGGCCTGGCTTGCCAAAGCCCCTCTGCAGCTCTTGCTGCACTGACCAAGGCTGGTCAGATCCGTGGGTCCCACCTGCCTGGCCCTTGGAGAACCAGCCCGGCTGGAATTCCAGCCAGGCTTCCTGTGATATCCCAAAAAATAAGATGCAGTTGTTTGAGCTCTCCCGTATAAACAAATAACAAACTAGAACAACTCAACGTCTTAGATTAATGTCTGTGGTTCTGGAAATTCTCTGATCACCTGGACATTTCCAGCAACTCTGCAAGAACATTGCCCTTTTCTCTTCTTAAGAGGAAAGTATTTCTTTTCCTCCTTTAGTCCTTACAAATAATTTCCCCGATCAATATTTGAGCAATTAGTGTTGCATGGGGTGGGGGGGAAGTCTGCTCGTCTTACAGACTCCTCTGCATGTGCTGGTTTCTTCTATTTTTCTCTTGCTGTCCTGAAGGCTGAGAAAAACACGATGACATCACCCACTTTGCCAAAAGCTCCTCTGCATATCTGCATGTCAAGTAGGATGTGCACTTCCTCTCCTCCTCGCTCCTGCACTTCCCACTGTCCCTGTCCTGTTGGGAGCTGGGCTGCACTGATCCCTCCCTCCTCACCCGCTCTTTCTCATCCTTTGCTTGCTCCTGCCTTTGCCAGTGCAATAATATCACATTTATCCCTGAAAACACGAAACCCCAGCTCGGTAATCTCATTATGCATGCCTCTACATTCCTTGAACAGCTTTTCTCTGCTGCCCACTGCTCTCTGCTGCTAATCTCTGGATGCATGGCTTAGGCACTGGGGAGGATGCTCTGTAAGCTCTTTTCTTGTTATTGTTGATAGTAGTGACAAAATAAGAATGATAAAAGCCTCTTGGAGATGCATTTGCTACATCTAGAGCGTTCTTCCCCCACATGGGCTTTCTATTCCTGGCCCTCCCTTATGGTGTGCAGTTTTCATTCATCTCCAAACCTGCCTGAATTTAGCATTTGGCAGAGGAAACCCCTCTCCTGAATCACAGGGGTCTCATCTCAGCCGTGTCCTGTCTGTCTCCAGGGGTCCCATCCCAGGCCAGATGTTGACTTTGCTATCAGAGGCAGATTGCCCATATTTGTCCTCCATCTGTAACTTTTTTAAGTGTGATGCAGCTACTGCCTTGGCTTTTTTGCTATATATAGGAGATTTTTCCCTTCATCCAAAATGAACTTGTATCTGCAGCAGTCCTCAGAAGCAGAGCCTCATTCCAAAGCCTCTCCCCTGGGCTCAGGGATTTGCCTCTTTGGTCTGTAGCTTATCTCTGGGCTTCCAGCACAGCCCTGTCCTGTGGACACACAAGTGATTCCTGTTCTGGATCAATCTCTTTTCATCCTGCTTTTCTGGCTCTTGTCCTTCTAGTGGACTCAGATCTTTTGTCTGGGGAGCCCTAATTCGTGTGTGTAGCTCCCTGCAGTGCCCTCTCTGTGTCTCACCGTGGACCTTCCCACAAAGGGCTGCTGTGCTGCCACTCCCCAGAGCTCCTCTCCATTCCGGCCTCCACAAACCCCAGTAAAGCTGCCAGCTGGGAGTTGTGTGCTGGGATTCTTTCTTGGCTCTCCAGAGCCCTGCTGGGAGCCCTTGGGGCACAGCCTGGCCTGTGGCCCTGCCTCCTGCCCCTCCTGTCCCCTCCTGCTGGGGCTGGGGCTGCCAGCAGAGCTCTGAGCCCCCAGGCAGGGATCCCCTTCCCCAGACTGGGATTTCAGCCTGGGCAGTGTCCTGGCACTCCTTGCTGGGGATGCTTTGGGTTCAGCCATCTCTGACCCGAGCCTGCAGCTCTGCAGTCTCTGGAGAGTTCTATAAAAAGAAAGTGAATTGTTGGGCCTCGTACTTGGTTTGATGTTTGTGCATCCAGTCCATGGAGTACCAGTGCACACAAACGTGTGTGTTGGCACACTCCCGGATTTTAAACTTCTCTGTAAGTTCGGGCTGGGAGAGCCTGGAGTGAGTTTGTGGTGCTGCCTGAGCATCCACATCCAGGAGAGCCTGCCTGCCTCTGGAGGGGAGTGACAAGCTCACGTGCTTGGGCTGAATTCCTTGGAGGACGTGTGCTACACAAGTATAGTTGGTGCTATTTTTAAAGCACCAGCTCTCATTTGTACCTTTGGAAAAAATCTCTGAGAAATTAATTCCCCTCAGTGTTCTCCCTTCCTGTTCAGCCTGGGAGCAGACAGGGTCTGAGGTGCCAGCATCACCAGTCAAACAGAAGATCCTGCAACAATGGAAAATTCCTGTTTTGTTCAGCTGTGACTGCAGAGGTTTGGTAACAATGGGATTCAGAAGGAAAGTCCTGGGCCCACCCCCCAGGATCTGCAGGTGTAAAGGTGCAGGGGGTGCAGGAGGGGCTTTGGAGGTACCTGTGGGCAGCCCCTGCCCTGCCCAGCAGTGCCCAGAGCCGGCTCTGCAGGGGCATTCCAAGCTCTGTGGAAAAACCCATCCTTCTCTGAACTCTTCTTGCACAGTGGATGAATACCCTGCTGTCACATTCCTCCTTTTGCCCATTTCTCCAGCCAGAATTTCCTCCAGATTTCTCATGATGTGAATGCCCCACGGAGAGGAATAACCCAATGTTACTTTAACAACATGAGCGTTGCTATTTGTCATTGCTAATGGCAAAATATTTATGTCAAAGAAAGTTCACAGCTGATCACTTAGCCCTTGCAATAAACACAGGCACTGTGATTTACTCTGGAGGGATCTGGCAGCAGCAGAGGCACAGTGGGGCTGCTGTGCTTGAGCAGGGCACCCACAGGAGCCCTCTCTGGGGGAGCTCTGAGGCTGTGCTGGCATCTCAGGGCAGAGGAGGGTCAGATATCGGGATGAGAGGTGTGTGAGGTTTGGTTCCTACATCACCTGGAGCCTCAGCTCCCTCCTGGGCCGGGCTGGTTTCCCAGGGGTTGCCCAGACTGGGAGCAGCAGCTGGGGCTGGGTGGGCTCCACACTGCTGTGCCAGGGGCTGGTGACAGCCCCGGGCCCCCTGCCCACCCCCCACACCCCCCTGGCCTGCCCAAGCTGCCTCAGCCTTGGCTCTCCTCACCCTGAGTTCCACCCTGGGGCAGCAGTCTCATGTTTGCCTCCTGGCATTCCCAGTTACTGCAGCAATTGCAAACCCTGTAGAGTCCTCCCCCCTGAGCTGGCTGCTCTCTGCTTTCCCCACGGCCCTGGCTCCTCTTGTGGCCTCTCCTGTCCCCACACAGCCTGGCACCCGCTGAGCATGGTCAGCAGCAGGCCCTGGGGAGGTCCTGCTGGGATTGCTCATGAGAAATTCTACCCTTTGCTGCAGGGACAGCCTGGAAGAGGGCTGAGCTGAGCCCTGAGCCCGGCTGTGCCCTGCCCAAGCTCTGCATTCCCAAGCAGATTTATTTTCTAGGTCCCCAGTAACACCAGCAGCCCCTCTGCTGTGGAGGGTCACACTCCCCCTGTGTATTGGGAGCAGATGAGCATTATAATGTCTGTGCTCATCAAGCAAAGCTCCCAAAGTGCTTTGAAAAGATGGATTAGTCAAGGCCAGGACAAACCTGTGATATTGTATTATCCCCCTCTTAACCTGAGGAGTGACCACTGCCCAAGGTCAGCGAGGGGGCTGGGCAGGGCTGGGGGCTGCCCTGGCTTCCCCCTCACATCACCAGGACCTCTCCATGGTCTGGGTGAGCTTCCCTGGCACTGCCCACCCTGAGGTCTGACAGAGGCAGGGGGCTGGCAGCCCTCTGAGACTTTATCCAAAGGGAGGGGGAGAGAAAAGAACCCACTCATGGTTTGAGGTACTCAAATACTCATGGTGTTTCATTTGAATACTCAAATACTCATGGTTTGAGGTATTCCTGCTGAAATGGGCCCAGCCTGCTCAGGAAAGGGCTGGGAGTGTTTGCCAGCTTTGGGGGACGAGTGGTTACAGGGGAATAGCAGGGTTTTCTCTGCTGGATCTGAATCAGGTCTGCACTGGGCACTGCACAGGGCTCTGGCTCCAGGAAGGGGATGCTGCTGAAGTGTTCTGAGCAGCGAGGGGGTGCAGATGTCAGACTAACACAGAAAAACCTGTTGTGAAATGATGAAATCACGATACATGTCTGCTCCATCATATATTGGTATGGAGGAACAGATATTAAACCTCTCCATCCATATGGGGATCCTTTTTTACCGAACTTAACCTCTTAAGGAAGGCTTTTATTTTCAGTTAAGAGCTATTAAGGCTTGGGTAGCTTGGGAGCTCCTCCCAGCCTGGCCCTGAAGGTGGATTTGCATTTTTTGTGTGTTTCCCCTTTCTCTACTCACAAGTCTCTCCCAGTCCCGTTGTGACTCCTGTGAGTTTGTGCTGAGGTTTGCAGTGACTCTGGGCCATTGGCCCAAGGGCTGGGGATGATTTTTGGCCCTTCCCTGCTGGCTCTGCAGCGAGGCCAGGTGGCCCCAGCTCAGCTCTGGGGCTCCTGGCTGTGTTTGGGCAGGATAAATGAACAGCAAAGCCTCCTGCTGGTACCCAACTAACACTGATGGCATCCACCAGGTCCCTGTCTGATCTGACAAAAAACCTAACAAAAGCTGGTGAACAAATTGTCAAAGCAAATAGAAGGAACAATTTATTTGAAAGTTCTTTTTTTCTACTGTACATAATCAGTTCCTGTTATTATGAGCTGAACTTACTCAGTGCTGTTTGGACTAGGATTCGTGCAGAGTCTCTAGCCAAAAGCACAGATTAGTTTTGTTTTATTTTATTTAAGTCCATTTGCTCTTGCTCATTTTTGAACAAAATGGAGCTGTAAATCTCATTTGCAGTACATAAACAGCATAAACACCAGAAGTGCTCTCTCATTGGTACTGAGAGGCAAAACGCTTCTGAAGCGTGATTATGCTTACCAAATGTTCAGACTCAGGATTCCTTGTGGGTATTTCTTACAAACCCCTCATTTTGCTGAAAGAATGCATTGAAGGTGTGAGCAAAGAGGTCTGTTGCAGCATCACCACTTAAAACCCTTTGTAAGGCAGGAACTGCAGCAAGAACCTTCCCATGTCAGGACATTTTTCCATGTGCCAGCTGAGCTTTGCTTGGGTGGTTCAATAGTGTCCAATGGCAGTGAAACAGGGAATGGAAATGTGGCACAATCCCCAGGAGCAGCAGCCTGGATCCCTGGGGACCCTTTTGTGTCACTGCTGCTCTTTTCCTGCCCTCTGCAGTGGTTTGGTGTCTGTCTGTCCCTGGCTGTCCTGACACCTGAGTGCATCCCGTGTTTGTCTTCCCAGGGGAGCAGTGGGACTGTCCTGGGTGATCTGGAGAGGGTGCAGAGGCTTCCCAGGCTCTGTGGCAGAGAAAGGGGCAGAGCTGTGATCCCCCCTCCTCTCTGGGCCCCTTTTCCCTGGTGCAGCTGCATCCCAGCCACAGGAGCAGCAGCTGGAGCACTGGAGCTGACCCCTCCCTGGAGCTGCCCAGCATCCATCTGAGGCTGGGCTTTGTCAGGTTTCTGGGAACTGGGTTTGTGTCTGGCACGTCCTCAGCTCTGAGCTCGGTTCACACAGCTGGGACTGCTCTGTTTGTTTGGAAATGTCCATCCCTGGCTCTCACACCTCGCTGCTCCAGCAGCACAGGCTCTGTCAGCCACAGTGACCCCACACTGAACAAACCCTGCTCCCTGCAGGGCTGCATCCGACCCCCTGCACTGCCAGCAATGCCTGCAGCACCCCTGTGCTGCTCCATATCTGGCTACCCTCAAAAACTCTGCATTCCTCAGGTGTCTGGGCTGGGGAGGAGTGGGACTCACTTCCTCAGGCAGTGTTTGCTCTCTGCCTTCCTGGAGGAATGAGGAGCTTTCACTCCTTGTTTACTTGCTCGTGAATTTTTGTTAAATCTGTCCTTCATAGCATAAAAGTTGAATCCTTTTAGAAAATAAAAGGATTCAAAAAAAAGCGTTGTCTTCCCTCCTGTCAATGTGCCAGAAGTTTATTAATAATACATAATAATTATATGTTGCTTTCCTTAGCTGCTTTCATGTGAGGATCTAAAAGTGCTTCACAAACATTAATTAAGTAATCCTCACGCCTGCCTGGTGCAGTAACTATTGCTATCAATCTGCACTGAAATATGACAGTGCAGAAGGCACAGTAAATAAGAAAATCTCCCAGATACAGAGAGAGCAAAGCTGGTAAGGAAAGGCAAAGCAGGCTGGGGCAGATGCCCTCATCCCGGGCTGGATTTCTGAATCCAGCAGTTTCCCTGGCAGTGCAGAGTTCCCTCTGGGGCTCAGGGCTGTTGGGCAGCCTGGGCACGGCAGACAGGAGGTTTTTTGACCGATGCAGTTTTCTCTGCTGGCAAGGGGAGAGCTGTGCCTGAAGGCAGAGCCCCTGTCCTGGCTGAGGGCACAGAGCTGGTGGCAGCAGAGCCCCTGTCCTGGCTGAGGGCACAGAGCTGGTGGCAGCAGAGCCCCTGTCCTGGCTGAGGGCACAGAGCTGGTGGCAGCAGAGCCGTGTCCTGGCTGAGGGCACAGAGCTGGTGGCAGCAGAGCCCCTGTCCTGGCTGAGGGCACAGAGCTGGTGGCAGCAGCTCTCTGGGGCAGCCTCAGCTGGGATTCTCTGGTCCCTGCTCCAGCCTCTGTTTGCTGCCCTGGGCAGGAGGGGCCCTCAGGGGCAGCCAGAGAGTGCAGGCAGTGTCCCAAGAGGGTCTCTTCAACCCTCTGAGCACCCAGGGGACCCTCACAGGCTTTAGGTGTCCCACACAATGTTGCTCCTTCTCTTCTGCTCACAAGGCTTTAGCAAGCCCTGCACAGGGGGGCTGCAGAGATCACCTCAGTTCTCTCCCCTGGGGCCTTGGGCAGAACTCGGTGTCACCACCTTGACTGCACCCCTCAGGAGCAGTTTTTGTTAGGGTGGAACAGAGAGGAAAAGCAAATGAACACCACTGTTCTGCCAGGAAATGCCCCTCAGTGTGAGCTGCAGCTCCCACCCGCTGCCAGGGAGCTGAGTTAAACTCAGGGCAGTGAGCACAGAGATTTCTTTGCCTCTAATCCTCCCCAGGTCAGAGTCTGACTGATGTCAGCAGGTTTGCAGTGCCCTGGGAAGGTGCTCCTGTCCCTGTGGGCTCACACAGCCTCAGGCTGGGCTGGCACTGGAAGGACCTGCCAGGTTTTGGGGCCCCTCAGGTGATGTCAGTGTTGGGGGCTGGCTGGGCCTGGGTTCCCAGGAGTGCTGAACACCCTAGGGTGCCAGGAGAGCTTTCAGATCCATCAGCCTCTCCTTTCTCTTCATGGAGGAGATGTCCAGTGACATGACTGCATTTATTTTGGTTTATTTTGATGAAGTGGTGGGTTTGGGAACTCCAGGTAGAGTGGATCCTGCTTACTGTTCTTCTGATCCTTTACAGTAAAGCTGAAGCAGGTGAAGTGCAGTCCAAGAATTACAATCAATTCCTGCTGCTCAGAGCCCTGCTAGCCCTGCCCTGGCAAAGCAGGAGGTACCAAAGGGGGTTTTGAGCACCCAGAGCCTCGAGCACCCTTCATGCCCCAAGTGCTGCCAGCCCCAGCCCTCTGTGAGTGCCAGGCCTGGCTCAGGGTCCTGCAGGGTCCTGCAGGGTCCTGCCTGTGGCTCAGCAGGACGGGGCTCTGGGCTGTCCTGAGCAGGAGATGTTTCCCCAGACATGAGATGCGCTGCATCCTAGAGCACATCAGCTTATCAGAGTGCATCCTGCTAATTGCTGTGTTTGTGCTCTCTCTGTCGGTGTTTCCACACTGTCGTTCTGTAGGGGTAACTTTAGACTTCCTACAGCCCCAGGAATGGGCTCGTTTAACATCTGCAGCCCTGGGCAAAGCTCCAGCCTGCTCAAATATCAGATTTTCATTGTGCTAGACTAGTGAGCTGGGTCTCACCAGAGGGGCCTTTGGCCTCTCTTTCCTCTGCTGAACACTGGAGCAGGTGCAATTCCACCATTTTTGGATGTTCCTTAAGCTAAAGAACACATTTGCAGAAGTTTCTGGCTACAAATGAATGGCCATGAACGAAACCCACTTGACTTAATAGTTATTTTTAAAGATGCTCTTAAGAGCTTCTGTAAAGTGGCTGTGAAATACATCTTAGTTTGCACTGTCTTCTGGAAAATCTGCTTCATGGTCCAGATAACTTGAGCATGGCAATGCCACTTCCAGGAGTTATAGATGTAATTAATTTAACCCATAAACTCTTTGAAGGAAGTTCTGTCTTTTTGTTCTGTTTATACAGCACTAAGTACAGCAGGGTCTTGACTCACAGCTCGTGCATGCTACCCCAAAAGGAGCAGTAAATGTGTTTTACAGAGACAGCAAAGCTGCTGTGGAAAGGTGTGGGATTGGTGTCCCTGGTGCTGACCCCTGGCCTGCCTCCCCAGGAGGAGGAGGAGGAGCCTCAGCACTGCTCAGCCCCGGGTTTGCTTTTCCCCTCCTTGTCTGGTTGGACCTGGACCCTTTGGGCACCACTCTTTGCCCTCTTTGCCCCAAGAGAGGGGCAAACCAAACAAAATCTGTGTTTTCCCTGCCCTGCTGCCCGTGCTCCTCAGAGCAGCACAGAGAAGCTGGGTTTGGGCAGCTCTCTCCTTCCTGATTTAGTGTCCTAGGTGGTCAGCAGCTAATGATTAATGCTAAATGCCACCTCTCTCCTCTCAGACTGAGTCCTTAAACTGCTGGGATGTGTGAACACATTTGAGTGAAGCTCCCATCCTGTGCCAAGGCAGAGCAGTGGCAGCGCTCCAGCCTCTGCACCTGCTCTGCTTTGCTCTTTGTGGGGAGTGCTGCAGAATTGTCTTCTTCATTAGCTGCCTGCTGAATTCTGGTTTGTGAGGGATTAGAAACTCCAATGAATATGGATTATTTCAAATGTTTTCCTTTGGGACACAGCACAGAATGAAGATTTTTTTTGAGCTATGTGTTCATGTATCAACCAGGGGTGGAAGATGCCTTTCCCCACCCTTTTTCAAAGTTGCCTCCAGAGCAAGTGCTGGGCAGGGCTGATCCCCTCTGCCTCTGGCACAGCAGGGCCCTGGTCCAGCTGAGCCTGCAGCTGCCTGGAGGCCAAAGGAAACCCCTGCCAAGAGTGGGAATCTTCAGCACACACAGCTCCCACTGGAGTGATCTCCTCAAGGTCAACAGGTCTTAACAGCTTCTTAGCACTAAGCATGCAGCAAAGAGGGAGCCTGTTGTGGTGCATTTGAAGGACCCATTTCACTGAGGAGGCCAGGAGCATGTGCTGATGAGTTTTCAATAAAAATAGGGACATTTTCCTCCTCTAGTTAAAATTCTTAGGTGCTTCAGGTTAATGTGGCATCTGCAACTTTCTGTGGAGCACATGCTTAACAAGCTTCATTCTGAAGCTTTTTCTGGGGAAAACAAAGGCACAGAACTTCCCCAGGAGCTGGCAGCAGAGGCTGGGGGGGTCCCAGGGCAGCCCCCGTGCCAGGAGCTCTGCACCACGGGCACTGCCCAGCCAGGGAGCAGCCAGGCCCTTCTCCCCAGGTGATAAATCTCAGCCCTTAACTGGCTGTGCAAGGATACTCTTCCTCTCCAGGTGAAGAATCACATGGCCATAAAATTTTGTAATATAAACAGGGCAGATGTGGTCAGAATCCTTTCTGGATTTACAGAAATTTACAGATTTACAGCCTGGCTGTGGAGCAGCAGCCTTGCCTGGGCTTTGTGCCACAGTAATTAATATTCATCCTGGGCTCTGTTTTCCTTCTGGACAGTGTCCTTCTGCGTGCCTGTGTGTCAGACTGTGAGCGGGAGTCTGCTGTCTGCTGAGAGACTTTCCTGGGAGGCTGTGCTGGAAAGCCACGGCCTGTGGAGAGGAGGGACTGGCCGGGTTTGCGAGAGCAGCACCTCCCTCCTCATCCCAGGGCACTGTGGCAAACACTGCCTGTGTCTGTGATGTCCCTGCACAGGGACTCGGGGACAGCACAGTGGCACACACGGGGTGGCCTTTGCAGCCCGGTCTGCTTCAAACACAGCACTGAGGATTAAACTGCCCCCAGCACAACCATCCCAGCCCAGGGAGCCCCTGGGAGCTGCTGAGGTGGAGCAGGGGTGGGGATGGTCTGTGAGAGGCACTCCCTGGGGCTGGAGGAGAGTCTGACACAGCAAAGGGTTCTGTGCTCTGTGACCCCCCTGCACATTGTCCCAAACCAGCCCACTCAGGGGGAGTTTTACAGCATCTGCACAGGCCAAATCACTTCTTTGTAAAGGAACAGAGGAGGTGAAAGGACCTGGCTGTCTGACTGATGGCTGGAGCTGTATTGAGCACACAGCCCCTCTGAAAGGCTGGTTGCCATGGGATTGTCCCATACCTTCAGGGAAAGAAAAGAGGAAATTAAAATACTTTCTTTGGGTTCAGCAGTTGATGGTGTGGCAGTGTTTGAAGGGAGCCCTCAGCTCTGCTCTGCTGCAGGAGCAGCCCCAAGCTCCCTCCTCCCCCTGTGGCAGCTGCTTGGAGCCCACAGGGCTCCTCAGCACCCCCAGAGCAGAGCAGGGCCCGTGCACAGCCCCACACGGGCAGCAGAGCCTCTGGAGAGGGCACAGAGGGTGGGATGGCAGGGGCACAGAGGGTGGGATGGCAGGGGCACAGAGGGTGGGATGGCAGGGGCACAGAGGGAGGCTGGAATTGCAGGGGCACAGAGGGTGGAATGGCAGGGGCACAGAGGGTGCTGGAATGGCAGGGGCACAGAGGGTGGGATGGCAGGGGCACAGAGGGAGGCTGGAATTGCAGGGGCACAGAGGGTGGAATGGCAGGGGCACAGAGGGTGCTGGAATGGCAGGGGCACAGAGGGTGGGATGGCAGGGGCACAGAGGGAGGCTGGAATTGCAGGGGCACAGAGGGTNCAGGGGCACAGAGGGTAGAATGGCAGGGGCACAGAGGGGGGAATGGCAGGGGCACAGAGGGTGGAATGGCAGGGGCACAGAGGGGGAAATGCAGGTTATTTGCCGTTTGAGGTGAGCGATGCACACTACATGCAAAATGACCAAACTGGTCTAAATATAGAGGTCAGAGCAGGGTTGTAGTTGAGATTTCTGAGCAAATGCTTCCCCCACTGCTGGGGGAAGGCTATAAAAGTGCTTAAACTGTTAAGTTTGTTCCTTTTAGAGTTGTTGAATGATACAAGGAGGTTTGTGTGGAGTAAGGTGTTATATCAGCAGCACTAACAATAGTGAAGGTCAAAGGTAACGAGGAGATGTTACCTGAGATCCATCTCTGATGCAGACCAGCAGAATTCCCAAACTCTTCCCACTGCCCTCTTGCCCCCTTCCCACTATTAACATCCAGGGAAGCTCCAGGGAAGGGAGTTCTCCTAAAATCTCCTACTCTCCGTTCCTGGGGCTCGCCCCTTACAGGGATTTGCAGTCATTGGACACTGAAGGCTCCTGAGCTTTCAGAGCAGAGCTGCTCATTGACTGCAGGACAGGGGTGTGCAGAAGGATTAGCACTCAATAAATCCATCACAGGAGGACCAAGATGTCATTACTTGGGTTTGGAATATCCTGAAATAGCTCCCCACTTTGGCAATTCCGCCTCATTGATGTACTCTCAGCTGGATAATGTGACTTTCTGGAAATGGATTGGATAAACTGAGCTGCTTTAAGAGCATCTGTCTCTATTATTCATATATTTCTTCAATTTTTATTCCAGGAAAAACAATAATATTCCCTAGGGGCACCGTTCATTCATACATTCAGAACACAACTCCAGATGCAAACGCCAATAAAACACAACATTCTTAATTAATTAACAACCTCAGAGAGAATGACACCAGGCAGGTACCACCAGCACCTCAGAGCAAAGTACACGTGGAAGCAGGTGCAGCTATTTACCAAAAGCTCCCAGAAAGCCAGCAGTAAAACTGTTTGTTTTTCCAGCACGGGTTGTGTACTCAGTGCTATTTCTCTATATGGAAGAAGCAATCAGAGACACTAAAAATACACACCTTAGACCAGCAGAGCTGTAAAATGATGTTAAATAAACAGCAAGTCAAGGAAATCTTCCTCATCACAGTTTTACCTTCTGGGTATGGCAGAAGAGGTTATAGGGCAGGATTTTATTGGAGGGGGCACTGGGCAGTGCTCTGGGGACATCTCTTGGCATGGGGACACAGGCAGGGGACACAGGCAGGGGACACAGCTGCCCTGGGAGCGTTCAGGTGGGCTGTGAGCAGTGAGATCTGTGCTTTGAGATGACTCTGCTGCCAGAGGAGCCCGAGGGGAGGGCAGTTTGTGTTTCCCCTCTGTAGCACCGAGCAGGGAGCAGGGCCTGGGGACGGCTCCGCGCCCCGGGAGCGCAGCGGGAGCCAGGGAAGGAGCTGAGCTGCAGCGGGGCTGCTGCAGGATCAGCTGCAGGATCAGCTGCACTGCTGTGCTGAGGACAGGCCGCAGAGGGGCTCTGAGGCATCTCACTGACCGTGGGGCCCTGGGGTGGGGAGGGTCCCCCGTTACTGCAGGGTTGCTGCAGGCTGAGCTGCAGTGGTGCCAGTCCAGCACTGTGCACAAAGCTGCAGCTGCACAGGGGCTTTCAGCAGTGGTGTTCCCTGTTCCAGACCCAGGGACAATGGAAAAAAGTCACTTCTCCTAAAATAGCTGGCATGTCAAAACCTAGATTTTATTTATTGACCTTTCCCAAACCCACAAAAAGAAGTCCTTTTACAGAAGCAGCTGCTGCCCCTGCCTGGCTCCGGAGGCTCGGGGGGCGTGTGGGACCCAGCACTGCTGCTGGTACCCCTGCAAGGCAGACACGGGCTGGGCCTGGCCTTGTCCATCATTCACTGGGTGGGTTTTTAAAAAGGCTTTTGCTCTGTCTTGTGTCAGCCACACGCTTCTGACTCGGTTGAAGTGCTTATTCTTTCACTGAAGCGCTGTCCTTGTTCTGACAAAGGATTTCGAGTAGTTTAGTTTCTGTTGCTCACAGCCTGTAGGAAGCTGTGCATGCAGACCTTGTTTTCCTGGTAATGCAGAATTTCATTGCGCTGGGGCGTTTTTTCAGCCTGCCCATCAGACAGATAAAACAGGCTCCTTTCTTCTCCACTGTCAGATTTTTCAAAGGCTCTTCCAAAGCAGGTGCATAAATTAAAACAAAATAGGAGTCAGAAGTCAGAGGAAAACTCTTAAGTCTGTACCCTACTGAGAGGGATTATGGGGAGTGGAAAGTGTGAGTCATGGCAGGGCTCCTCCCGAGCCAGAGCTGATGCAGCTCCTGCAGGGCAGGGGGGAGCCCTCAGGAGGGGCAGCCTGCCCTGCCTCTCCAAACCCAGCTCTGCTCCTGCGAATTTGATCACAGTTAAAAAAGAAAACCAACAAAGAAACATGCTGGCGAGATGTACTTATCCTTTGATCTTTCCCTAAAGTCTGGTTTCTTGGCCAGATTTCCAGGGGCTGGGAACGTGGCAGTGTTTTAACTCCATTTCGCTGTGCTCTGGAATTTATCCCACTGCCCTTTATCTCTGCAGCCACGCTTGCACATGGAGCCCGAATTAAATGCCCAGGGCTCAAACTCTCTGTGGTGATCCTGTCCCTCTGTGTGGCTGTGGTGCCACGGAGGGGCCATGCCTGGCCCGCAGCAGGAGCTGCTCCCCTGGATGCCCCACGGACTTTGTGGTTAAAATTCCTCCCCTTGCACAAATATTGAGCTTTGTAGGTGTTGGCTGGGAAGATGAGGGTGCCGTGAGCTGGCAGTCAGCTCTGGGGTTGCATTTATCTCCCTCAGTGCAGGGAACTGCAGGGGACATCTGGGGGATCCCATGCAGGCACTTCCCCCACACACCCATCCACACCCCCAAACTGTGCAGGCACCACCTGAAATCAGGAATATTCCCCACGAAAACAACGCTGGTTTGTAGGGTTTGTATTTTTACCCCAGGCAAACCCAGGACATGGATTAAACAGGAATGCCTTGTTCCTCGGTTTATTCTCAAAATATAACACACATCCAGAGGGATGTAATTTTTCTGTTAAGTTTACCACGCTGTCTTTGTTAGACTCATTCCTGGTGATTCACTTGTCACAATAAGGAGCTCAGCTGAGAACAAACGCGGCAGCTCCTGCGCGGCGGGTCCGGCCCCGCCGGGAGTGCTCGGGGTGTCCCGGGAGCACTCGGGGTGTCCCTGTCCCTCTCCCTGTCCCCGGGAGCGCTCGGGGTGTCCCTCCGCTCCTCGGCCCCAGCGCAGCCCGCGGGGAGGCTCCGGGAGCTCCCCGAGCCGGCTCCGCAGCGGGGAGCGAGTCCCCTGTCCCCTCCAGCCCCTGAGTGACCGTGCCTGTCCCGGAAGAAGCGCTCCCTGTGCAGCGGCAGCTCCGCCGGCCCCACACGAGGGGAGGGTTTCAGTGCCAGGTTCCAAAGCTCGTGGGGTTCCAGGCGTTATGTGACAGCTCGTGGTGCCAGCGGTGGTGCCAGCGGTGGTGCCAGCGGTGGTGCCCCCTCGGGGCTGCACTGGCAGCTCTTCTGCTCTGCAGGTGCCAGGGCCATGGCCAGGTAACCCCTCTGTCCCTTTGCAGCTCGGTGTCCCAGCTCCCAGCCCGCTGTGGGTGCAGTTTGTGCTGAGTGACGCCAGCTCAGGCCTGGCACAGCAGTGCCGGGGCTTGGGTGGCTGGAGCAGAGCACACTCCTGCTCTCATCTCCAGTGAGAGGGGCCAGGCTGGAGCAGAGCACATCCCTGCTCTGATTCCCAGTGAGACAGCCCAGGCTGGAGCAGAGCACATCCCTGCTCTGATTCCCAGTGAGTCTGCCCAGGCTGGAGCAGAGCACATCCCTGCTCTGATTCCCAGTGAGTCTGCCCAGGCTGGAGCAGAGCACATCCCTGCTCTGATTCCCAGTGAGTCTGCCCAGGCTGGAGCAGAGCACATCCCTGCTCTGATCCCCAGTGAGTCCCAGGCTGGAGCAGAGCACATCCCTGCTCTGATTCCCAGTGAGACCCCAGCAGCTCAGGGATGATGCAAACGCTGCTGTGGCAGTGCTGACCTCAGCTGTGCTGTGCACACGTCAGAGCAGTGCAATGGTTTCCTCTGCTGACTAACACCACCGTGAAGCTGTGCCTGCTTCCACCTCTTCGGAGCTTGACTCACCAGCTTTGTTCAGAGGATCAGTTGCCAGATTCGAAGTTAGACTTTATGAATCATATTTATTTATATTAGGGCAGTGCTTGGGAGGTCTAGCCCTGGGCCAGGAGCCTGCTGTGTTAGTGAGGTGCTGCTCAGCATCCTGGCCCAAAGGCTGCACTGGTGCTTCTAGGAGGAAAGAGAGGGGCAGGGAAAGGCAGGAGTCACCCACAAAGACTGGGGAATACCATTTGTCTTCTTGCCAAACCTTCTTAGGAGATGCTGGGAAGGAGAGACAGCTTTTGCTTTCCTGGATACGGGAGGAGACCACAAAACTGTGCTGCAGAGAAAATATTCCCTTTCCATGCTGGTGCTAAAACCAGTTACTGCTGTAAGGTGGATACAGAGGTTTAGGTTTTGTTGGCTTACCGTGACTCTTTCATAGAAAAACTTCTTTCTGAGGAGAAGATAAATGCTCCAATTGGCAAATTGGTGTGTTATCCCCTAGATTAATTACTGTAAAATGAAATTAGGTGCTCATTATTTATTCAAAGCTTCACTAGAAGTCCTCGGTGCTGGGAGGTGTGACCGGGTGGGCAGGACAGAGCCACGGGGTGGGGTCTGCCCTGCCGGGGGAGGGAGGGAAGGAGCGGCTGCCCCCGGGGAGAGCAGGATCTGCAACCGTGGATGGATGGATGGATGGAGGGATGGATGGATGGAGGGATGGATGGATGGATGGATGGAGGGATGGATGGATGGATGGAGGGATGGATGGATGGAGGGATGGATGGATGGATGGATGGATGGATGGATGACCCGTGGGAAGAGCTGTTCCCAGGGAACCACCACACCTTGCTCCCACTGCTGACACTCGTTCACACCCTGTGTGTCAGTGGCATCTCCGCAGCATTCCCTGTGCTTTCAGACAACTCCAGCTCCTTTTTTCCCCTCAGTAGTAGTGAAACTCCTTCCTTTTTACCCAGCTGGAGCCCCCTGGCCTGTCAGCTCTGCTGCACCGGTGTGTCTGAGGCTGCCCCGCAGTGATGCTGATCAGCAGCCTTTGCACACAAGAGTTTGTGGAAAAGCTAAATCTTGTCTACACGTGTAGAGCAACTGAGCTGAGGTGGAGCAGCACCAGGGCAGGGATGAGCCTGGCCCAAGGCAGTGATTTCTGCAGCTCTCCCAGCCCCGTGCAAAAACCAGCAGGATAATTGACAGGTCTGGGTGTCTGCTGCTGCCTTGTTTGCTTTTGCCTTCCATGCCTTCCTGTGGCTTTGAAATGCAAATTGCAAACTTTATGTGGTCTGTCAAAGGGAGTTTGAGGTATTTTGATGTATTTTTGATGTGCTCTGGAGCATCACAAACTTTGAGGTTTACTTAGGAAGGTAAGAACCGCTTCTCATCAAAGATGTCAGCGCAGGAAGGGGCTGAGGGAATTTGCAGTGAGGGCTGAAAGCCAAAGCGTCCCCATGTGGAGCTGCAGTGCTCCCCGGGAGGTTCAGGCATCTCAGGTGTCACCTCCTAAAGCCTTTTCTCTCATGCCTGGGGCGGTGAGGGACAGGGGTGCCTGGCTTTTCCTCATCCCGCCCTGCTGCTGCCCCAGCACTGCCCCTCTCTTGGCTCTGTGTGTGTCTGGGCCATTCAAACATTGTGTGGTGGGCAGAGCTGGCCCCGTGCGTGGAGGGGAGCACAGAGCCAGCCCTCAGCTCTGGGGAATATTTTGGGTGCTGGTGTAAGACAAATGAGAGGTGCCGCTCCTCCAGTGGGCTACAGAACTGGGTTGTATTGAAAGAAATGTTATATAAGGGCCTAAAATTAGCAGGATGGAAAAAGAAGTCTGCTAAATACTCCAGTCTCTCTGTTGACACAAGCAGACTTCCACCAGAGGGGAGGGCTCCTTAATTATAGTTTTCTGACGTATTCTGGAAATTAGGGATTGAGAGTGTGAGCCTGGGTTGCCCACCCCAGTGAGTTACTGGGGGGGATGATCCCGACAGCCCTGACCCCTGACTCCCCCACCCCATACAGGATCTGACCTGCCCTGCCCAGCACAGAGGGTGGGGACAGTCCTGTCCCCTCTCCATGGGGAGGAATCCCTGTCCCCAGCACAGCTGGCATCGAGCAGCACATGGAGCTGGCGGGGGTGGATTTTTGGGGGAGCAGTGTGGGAGCCATTAACTGACCCCCAGACAGGTTATCCATGGATGAGCATCCCTGCAGGAGAAACAGTGGCCGTTTGCCCCTGCCGGGCACCCAAGCGACCTGACTGATTTTGGGGGACCCAGCTGTTGAATTTGAGCCTTTTGAGCCTTTCTGTTGTGAGAATGGCTGAGGATTGTTCTCCAGCTTTTGGCTCTGCCAGCAGACTGGCTTGTCTGCTTTCCACGATTTATGCCATAAACTGTCACCTTAGA
>VXBR01009740.1:395974-412456 GCA_013400215.1 Cisticola juncidis | reverse complement strand
AGGGATGGGGACAGGGGGTGTCCCGGGGATGGGGACAGATCGTGTCCCCAGGGATGCTTCCCTCCAGCCGGGGCAGCCGCCGCGTCCCGGCGCTGCGGGAGCGGGGAGCGCTGCTCACCCGGCGCTGCCATCCCTGACAGGAATCATCATCCCGCCCCCGCGCCGGCACCGCGGGAATCACTTTATTTAGAGGTGGGAACCGCGCTCCCCAGCAGCCCCGGGGGTTGCCTCGCACAGGGCTCCCAGCACCTTCCCGGGAGGAGGAGGAGGAGGAGGAGGAAGGCCGGGCTCCGGCTCCTGGAGGGGCCCTTGGCAGGGTCTGCCCTGCCCTGCCCTGCCCTGCCCTGCCCTGCCCCAGGCTCATCACCCTCCAGCCTTGCCCAGGCCCTGGCACGGCTCTTACAGCTGCAGGGGGAACAGCCAGAAAAGCTCTTTTCCAACTGAGAACTGTATTCCAGCAGAACCAGGGGGTTGGGGATGTTTCTGGGAGTGGGTTCACTTGGGGTTTTTCTTCTGTAGATCATTTGGGATTTTTTCTTTTCCAAAAACCTGAAATTATTTGGAAATACTTTTGCAGAGATTCGTGGGAATTGTAGTCCAGTGCCTTGTGTGCCTGTTCCTCCCTCTGCTCTGAGAGCCCAGGACTGAACAAACTCCTTGGGGTACCACAGAGGTTCATGAAGGGAGAACCCACACAGTGAGGGAAGTTCAGGAGTTGTTGCCCAGAGGTGAAGATTAAATTAAGAGGTATTCACATATTCCACAGCTGAGAGGATAAGAATCCAAGACCCAAAGCTGTGAATTTTCACGACCTGAACAAAACCTGTTCATGTTGGGGAGTCAGAGCTGGGGCCTTGCTCAGTGCCCAGAGGTCCCACCCCGAGGGCAGGGTTGGGTCAGAGCAGCGCTGGGGCAGGGTCACTCTCTGTGATCTGTGTTCACTCAAGGTCTGGGAGTTTTCCATTCCTCTTTCCCCATGGCTTTGCTGGGAGAGCAAAATGGGAGATTCACTGATGAGAATGAGCGGAGCTATTTTTAGCAGAGGCTCATAAATCACCTAATATCTCACGTTTTTGTTTTGAAGTTTAAATTCAGACAATGGAAAATAGTGCTCCCAGATCAAATAAACATTCTTTTTCTATTGACAAAAAAATAAACACAAGCTGCTTGAATATCTGTGGAGCATAATTTATTAATCACATGAGAATGAAAAACACAAGCTCACTGTGATCCTGAGAAAAGTCTGAGTCTCGGGGGTGTACGAAGGGCTGGGAGAGGTCAGCACTGTCAGAGCTGGAAAATGAAGCAGTTGTGGTTTCCAGGCTGGGACGTGGCACGTGGAAGCCTTTAGTGTCTGCAGACTGCCCTGGTTTTGGGGTGGTTCATTATGTAGGACCAAAGGACTACATATATCTATTTAGTGAGCAGGTACATATGCAGTACCTGTATTTATAAACACCAAACCCTGCTGACCGTGTCCCACCCACCCATGCTCACCCTGGATCTGCCTGCAGTGCCAGACTGCTCTGCAGTGCAGTTCCCAGAGCTGCTGGGGGCTGCCAGTGCAGATTTATGTGGATGTGGAGATTTGACCAGTCAGGATAAAAGATGGGTTCAAAATTGCAAACGTTTTCTGGCAAGAGAAAGCAGCACAATTTCCAGTTTGGAGCCATCCAGCTTTATCCTGAAAGCATATGCAATATCTCTGGCATTGCATTGCTCCATAATTTTTAATTATCACTCCCCATCACCATCCAATGGCTGGGAATCCATCACTGGATCTTTTCTGCCTTTGTCTGGTGTGCTTGGAGCAGCAGCCCAGTGCCAGGAGCATTGATGAGATCAATCCTTCCAATGAGATCAGCAGGGCAGAAACCCCCAAGGCTGTGCTGGAGGGGCCCCATGGGCAGCACCCAGAGCTGCCCCAGGGGCTGCTGCTCCCCTCTGCTCTCTGCAGCTCTGCAGCTCTGCAGCAGGGCAGCTCTCAGGACTCTGTGCCATGCAAGGGCCCAATTGAAGAGGTGTTTTATCTGCAAGACTCCAAGAAGTGACCAAGTCATGGGTCTGTTCAACACACTGTCCCAAGCATATAAACCTGTGAAGGAAAGCTCAGGAAAACAGTGAATTAACTCTTATAAAACATTTTCCATTTCCCATGGTACTGACATCAGTCAATTTCTGTTGCACTGGAAAAAAAATCACCCAATCCCTGGGAAAACAAATCGTTTAAATCCCAAGAACTGTGCTTTTCCTCTTTAGCAAAAGCTCTGCAGAGACAGGGCTTTAGAGCTTTCTTTTGATTTTGGAGAGAACCAATTTAGAAAATAGTTGGAAGGTGGCTTCCAGTAGCCATAAATCCAAAGAGCTTTGACAGTTTTGTCTTTTCAATTACAAAATGAGGCTTCACTTTGGTTTGGTTACAGTCAAGATCTGATTTTCCAAGCTCTCTCCAGACACCTTCTAATTCCAACACTTTAGGCAGTTTCTTCCCAGAAAAGGGCTCAAACCTCTTCTCTGCCACGACTGCTCCAAATTCCCCCTTCAGCCCTGGAGGTGCCAGATCTGCAGAAGTGGGGATGGTTTGCACTTCCAGAGTAACACTGAGCAGTGAAAGCTCAGGGGAGCCCTGGCACCAGGAACCCCCCGGGGCAGTCCCAGAGGGCTCCAGATGTTTGTTCCAGCTGTGGGCTCAGGGCAGCAGGGTTGGGCTGGGCTGGCTCTTCCCTTCTCCAGCACCCACGGGTCAGTGCCAAGCCTGTGCCCCGAGTGCCTTCAGAGCCCCCTGCCCTGTGCAGGGCAGAGCCCCCTGCCCTCCCTGCCCTCTGCAGGGCCGGGCTCACAGGGTGCTGTGGCAGTGCCAGGGGCTGTGGCTGTGCCAGGGCTGGGCTCACAGGGGCTGTGGCAGTGCCAGGGGCTGTGCTGTGCCCCCAGCTCACCCTGGCCGTGCCCCCAGCTCACCCTGGCCATGCCCATGCCATGGAGGGAAACCCTGTGGTGTTTAGGAGAACCCAGCACTGAAATCCTCACTACTCAGAGGGTAGAGATTGATTTTTTACCAAAACCAGAAGGTGAGATGGTGAAAGCTGCCCTGAGCTTTGCTCTTGCTGCTGGGAGGGCTGACCCTTCTGTGCTGCCCAGTCTCTCACAGAAAGCTTCTGCTTCTCCTCAGGCTCCAGCATCTTCCCCAGCCCTCCCCTGCCCTCCCACTGCCAGCAGGATCCACATGCACAAACCAACCTGCTCCATCTTCTGAGCAACTTCAGATGCAGAATTTTAAAGGGAAAAAAAAAAAAAGTTCTCTCAAACTGGACATCTCTGCGACCCTGAGTTAGTTTAAATAAACAATTGTCTTTTAAGGTGTCTTACCACCAGTGAAAACTTGTCTTTCTGTCTGCCAGTGCAATTCTTAACGCTGCTGGTTTCACTCCCAAAAGCTGACAAGCAGAAAAACAAGCTCCCTTCTCCCTTCCCTCTCTCCCCTCTGTCAGCCCAGGCAGTTGCAGGACGGCTGAATTCCCCTGCAGTTGCTTCCAGGGGCTTTTGGCAACCTGGGATTGGAGATCCCAGTTATTGGGAGATCCTGCTTTGAGAGAGAGATGCTGGGAGGATCCAGGGATGGTCTCGTGTGCAGGGCAGGGGCAGAACCTGCTCACACTGGGGTTGTTCCTTTACAAACTCTGCAGTTTCTGCCCAGACCAGAGCAAAATTTTCTTGAAGGCTTTGTCATGTCCTTGTTTTTGAAACGGGAGAATGAAATTCAAAGGAAGAAGTGACTCACCCGGGGCTGCACTGGTGGGAGCTGCAGGGCCAGCAGGAGCTGACCCCTCGGTTTTCTGCCTCCAAAATGTTTCCCTTTCCTTCTGCCTGCTCACTGGTACAGCCTGAGGAAAGACCTCCAGGCAGCTTTTGATGAATTTTCATCAATCTAGGCACGAGGAGAATAAAGAATGGAGAAACAGAGACAGGGAGGGGAATAAATCAGGAGGGCATCCAGGGGGTTATCCCAGGAAAGTTTAAAGGAGTAGTTGGGAGACTGAGTCCTGTTCAATGCGTGCCTGGAGCTGTGAGAAAGGAAACCTCACTCTGCTCCTTTTCAGGGAACCGGGGCTGTTCAGTCTGCATAAATAAGTAGGGTTTCATCAGAGAAATGCCTAAGTGTTTTGTCAGTTTTTCCTATTAATTGGGTCATCTTAGTGGGGCCCCAAACTTTGATCCAGATCAAACAGGCATGAGCCTGGCTACCAGAGCAGGAGCTGCTTTCAGAGGAGTGTGATGGAGCCAGCACCCGAGCCCTGCACACAGCCCAGGACCTCAGGCCAAAAGACTTTAAATGGAGACATAAAACAAGAGGTGGAGATCTTGCAAAAGGAATTAAAGTAGATCTAAGGCAGCAAGAGACTTTGCAGAAGGAATTAAAATAAGATTAGAACAAATTCTAATAAAGAGCTGTAGGCTTCAAAAAAAAAGAAGTTAAAGGAGCATCTGGAAGATTCCCAGAGAGGCTGTGGAAGTCGTGCAGGCAGAGCTGAGCTGTGCAGGAAGGGGAGCTGAGCTGGGTGCAGCCCCTGGGGCCTGGGGAGTCACAGGAGCTTTGGCCAGGGCAGGGCTGGCCAGAGCTGCAGCAGGAAGGGAAGGGGCTGGAAAAGCCCCTACAAAAGCAAAGGAAAACAGGCAAAGAGCAATCAGATCCTGGCTGAAATGAGCCCAGCTAACTCGAGGACAGGATTCTGCTGCAATTTTCCTCACTGCCAGCCCAGGGAGGCCTTGAGGAGAGGTCAGGGTGTCTCCCTGGCAAGCAGCCTTTGAGGGAAAATATTCCTGAGGGACTTATTTGCTCTGAGCACAGAGCACAGGGCTGTTCCCAGCCACCAGGACAGTGCCTGGCTCTGCTGCAGAGCTGGAGGGACATCATGGATCCAAGGCTGGGCAGTTAGAAAGAGGGACAAAACAAGCCCACCTGGATTCCTGGTATTTCCAGGTGCTCACAGGAGCTTCCCAAGTGGTCTTTGCTGAGCCTGGAGCAGGTTTGCTGGGTCTGGAGCCCAGAGCCACCCAGGAGTGCTGGGATCTGCAGTGCAACAGGGACATCCCTCTCCCGGCATGGGGACCTGAGCCCTGAGCCAGCCCCCAGGCTGCAGGAGGTGGGGAGGGAGGGCCCTGCCCCTCTGCTCTGCTCCCTGCCCTGCTGCAGCCCTGGGCAGGGACAGAGCTCTGGGGCTTGTGTGACCCTGCTGTGCTCCAGCAGCAGCTCTGGGCCGAGTGCTGGCTGCAGCTGGAGGGAAGGGAGGTGCTCATTGCCTCCCCCGGGTACAGGATGGGGAACAGATCCTGGCAGTGAGTGTGGTTCCAGTAATTGCACACCCATGATAATTAAACGAGGTCCCAGGGAGCACTGGGACACACCTGGGCCCTAAGCCTTGGTTACTCTGTGTGTCCATGCTTGTTCTGTTAAAGACATTAGCAACTTCTAGGTTCTTCTGCTAACTGGACGCCAATCTTGTACAAGGTCTCTTTCTGTGTAGTGAAATTTTGTGTTGTTATCGTGCAGCAAGGGACCATCTCTGAGTGACAGCACAAGAGCTTTGCAGCAGCAAGAACTGCTAGGAGCTTGGCAATTCGAGCCTATAAATGGCATCTCCTCTGAATGCTGGATAATTTAAAGTGATTAAAGACAGATTAGCCAGGCACAACAAGTGAACAAAGGAATGGATGGCAGGGGCGTGCCCCGGGCTGTGCTGCTGCAAGACCCTTCCTCTCTCTGGCCAGCAGGGAAGGGGTGTTTGAGCAGCAGCCTGGAGCCCTCCTGGCTGAGGGGGAGAAGGATGAGGGGTCCGAGTGCTGAAACCCAGAATGGTGTCCTGGGCTCAAACAAATGCACAGTGGCCCTCTCCTCTCCCTTCCAGCCCTCTCAGCTTTGCCTGCAGTGTGCTCTGGCAATGCTCGTGCATTGTTTGGTTGAAATAATTTCTAGCTGGCTTCTGAAATCCTCCCTCCTCTCATCAAGGCAAGGAATGACCTGAATGCTAAGCACAAGAAACCCAAAGCCAAGCCGTGTGATGAATTGTGCAGTCCTTTTGTGTCTGGTGCTTCCTCCCCACCTCTGTCCCTGTTCCTGCAGTCTGGGCATGCCTTGGATGTGGCTCGGTGTCTTCTGGAAGAGTCCCACAGCTCTGCAGGCCTCGTTCACAGGGGCTGCTGCTGCTCATTAATCTTTAAACTGTCTGGTAACTCTTGTCACAAGAATTACATTTGGGTGTTTACCAGTCTGTCAGGGTTTCCCTTGATGGCTGCCTCGGTAAACTCACACAGATCTCATTGCTGTCCTTGCTTCAGGCTCCACAGAACTTATTAAACAACAAATATTCCCTGGAAATTCAGTGTGAACCTTGGGTGGTTGGTACAAGAGCATGGCTCTCACAGCCTTGTCAAGAGGCTCAGGGGAGTTTGGGTGTTCGCCTTCCTGAATCCCTTTCCCGCATCTCAAGGGAATGTTGTGTGTCCAGGACAGGAGCTGAGGAGCCAGGAGGGCTCCTGGCTCATCCCTGTGTGCTGTCACATCCCTGTGTGCTGTCACATCCCTGTGTCCCGGCAAATTCCTGTGTCCCGGCACACCCCGGCACATCCCGGCACATCCCGGCACATCCCTGTGTCCCGGCACACCCCGGCACACCCCGGCACATCCTGGCACATCCCGGCACATCCCTGTGTGCTGTCACATCCCTGTGTCCCTGGCACATCCCTGTGTCCCGGCACATCCCTGCTCCAGGGCTGCCCGGCCGCTGGAGCCGCAGGGAGCGCTCCCAGGGCTTTGCATAAGCGGGGCGCTGCAGACGCAGGCGAGTTCCCGTGCTGATGTCAAAGAGCAGAGCTCAGCCGGAGTCAGCGCAAATCTCCACCTACAGGGATCAGCAAGTGGTGCCAAACTCCGGAGTGTTTTGTTTTCAGGGCACCAGGAAAATATTTCAGGGTTGGTTTTTTTCTTCTTGCGTTTGGAGAGCTGAAGTAAACAGTGGAGTGAAGCAGCTGTGTCAGTGCTCAGGACTCTGCTGCCAGGCTCCTTGGCAGCTGGTGGAGTCACAGGGTCCCTCAAGGGGGGAGCCTGGGTTATTTCTCCACATGAGGCTTGGTCACTTGGTCACGGGCCGGTTTCAGGGACCTGCTCAGATGCTCGGGTTGAGACTTTCCCACTGAGAGCCGGGGTCTGATGCCACTGCAGCTCCTGTAGTGGTGCTCACAGCCTGGGGGACCCCAGCAGCGGGAGGGGAGCCAAAGCTTCCAGCTCCCCTGCTGTCCCAGCCGGGCAGGCAGAGAGCCTGGTGCCAGCAGCCCTGCACAGGGACAGGGCGCCTTGCAGGGGCTCAGAGCCCAGGGATGTCCCAGCGAGGCTCAGCCGTGCTGTAGCGGGAGGAGGAGTGGTTGTTCCCTAGCACGGGAGCCTCTCCCTGCCTGTGGTCCCCCCTGCAGCCTCCTGCAGGCAGAGTTTGGGGAAGCCAAGGGTGGGTGGCAGCACCAGGTGCATGGCACAGGTTGAATGGAGCCAAGGGGAATTCGCTCTCCAAGGGCATTTCCCAGCACAGATCCCCTCTGAGCAGCTGTACTGAGATGTGGGACACGGGCAAGGCGGGCAGCGGCTCCTGTTTCACCAACCCCTCCCCTGCCTGAGCCACGGCCGGGTCCTGCCCCACAGGGCAGCCCAAGGAGCTCCGCTCGCCCAGATCCTGGCCGGGAGCGCTGCGGGGCAGGGACCCTCGGCACTGCCTCTGGATCAGCCTCTGCTGCGCTGCCCAGCGCTCCCGCAGCGACTCCTGTGCAGAACCTTCTGTCCCAGGACAGACCCCCGGGTCCCTGCCCTTCTCCCGGCGGGGTGGGCTCGGAGAGCCCCGCGGTGTTCGGGGTGCCCGCGGTGCCCTCCCGGGGGGCTCCGAGAGCCCCGCGGTGTTCGGGGTGCCCGCGGTGCCCTCCCGGGGGGCTCCGAGAGCCCCGCGGTGTTCGGGGTGCCCGCGGTGCCCTCCCGGGGGGCTCCGAGAGCCCCGCGGTGTTCGGGGTGCCCGCGGTGCCCTCCCGGGGGGCTCCGAGAGCCCCGCGGTGTTCGGGGTGCCCGCGGTGCCCTCCCGGGGGGCTCCGAGAGCCCCGCGGTGTTCGGGGTGCCCGCGGTGCCCTCCCGGGGGGCTCCGAGAGCCCCGCGGTGTTCGGGGTGCCCGCGGTGCCCTCCCGGGGGGCTNATTAAAAAAAAAAAAAAAAGAAAGAAAGAAAAGAAACAACTCCTTTTTTTCTCTCTCTGGAATGGATATAAATAGCCGGTATGTTCGCAGCGAGGAGAGGCGCGCCCGCCCCGGGCTGCCTGTCCCGGTTCGTGTCCGTGTCCGATCCTGCAGCCCCGGCTGCGAGGGAGGAGCTGAAGGAGGGACTCCAAACACCCGTGCCATGAGAGGTGTCCGCCCCTGAGGAACAGCAGAAACTATTCAGAACAGAAATCGGATAATGTCTGCTTCACTGTGGTGCTTTGCTCCACGTTTTCATGTCAGCAGGAGGCTGTGGGAGAGCAAAATGCGGGCAGGGACTGTGTTCCCCCCAGCTGGGAACAGTCCTGGGTTTTGGAGATACTCAGACCTTGTCCAGGGTTTTATTAGGGTAGGACTGTGCCCCAGGAAAAAGGGGGTTACTGTTGAAGCCACATAACTTAGCTAAAACTTTGGTTTTGTTAAGAAATCTGCCAACAGAATCACAATATTTCAGCCACATCTTCAAATTAAGATGCTTTGTGGGCTGTGTTAATTTAGTCTGAATTCCCCACTGGAATAGCCCAAATGAACCGATGGTCTTGTTTTGTTTAATTTTACGTTAAGTACGGATATTGTATTTAACTGTAATTTTGTTATTACAGTTAATATTCATATCAGGCATACCAATCTGGTTAAAGCACAGCGTTCCAGTGAGTCAGCTTTTCCTTGAACTTCATTCCATGGGAAATCTCAAGATTTGAGCATTTTCTCTCCAAGGCAGGAGGGTTTTATTACCAGAGCCATAATAACCCGGATTTCCTGCTGCTGGCAGTGGTGGTTCCCGGCCAGCACGGGGCCGGCTGCAGCCGGGGCTGTGCCGGGCTGGGCTGGGCACAGGGGGGCACAGGGGGGCACAGGGACACAGAGAGACACAGAGGGGCACAGCCAGGCACAGAGGGACACAGGGGGACAATTTTTATTATGAGATAAATCACAATATATCCAATTAATCTCCCTGTTTGTGGCAGCAGGGTCGGACTGCAGGCTGACGTCTGCATGCTTGGATTATGTTATCCTGAGGAAGCACCAGCCAAGGGCTGCCTGATGTCATTTTCCCTCATTAGAAGGTTGTTGGTGGTTGCACTCGCAGTGCTGCACCCCGGGTTCGGGGGATGGCATTTCCCACTCTCATTGACAGGGAAAGGGGAGTGATAAAAGCTCCCCATCCTCGATCTCTGGACAGGCTCAGGAACTCCACGAGCGAGGCTGCACAGAGCTCTGGGGTGTCCCATCCCTGCAGGGATTTAAAGCTGTGTAGATGTGACACTTGGGGACACGGGTTAGTGGTGGCCTTGGCAGTGCTGGGTTAATAATTGGACTGGATGATCTTGGAAGTCTCTTCCACCCTGAATGGTTCTAAGATTCTAAGAAGCAGATGTAAATAGAAAAGGCAGACAGAAATCCCATCAAAACATAACCGTGACAGACAAGCTAGGAGCAGCAATGAGGCTTTATTTACATGCTAATCAAATCAATCCTGCTTTGTCAGCCACGTTATCTGGATTGAAAGGGGCTATAAATACACGGAGGAGAAGGAAGCTCCGGAGAAGAATGTGTCTAATTCTGGTGCGGGTTTGCCATGAATAGAAGGATCCGTGCTCTGGAGAGACCTGAGGAGACGCTTCTGCCCCTGCAGTGCTCAAACCTCGGGCAGCTGGGCGGTGTCTGCTGCTGTTTCCTGTCCCTGCTGTTGGACACAGCGCTGCTGTGACAGCCTGTGCCACCTCCTGTCACACACAGCAGCCTGCCCTGGCCCTGCCTTGCTGTGCCTCCGTGAGCCCCCTGCAGCCCCAGGGCCGGGAGCACGGGAATGGGAATGGGAATGGGAATGGGAATGGGAATGGGAATGGGAATGGAAATGGGAATGGGAATGGGAAAGGGAATGGGAATGGAAATGGAAATGGGAAAGGAAATGGGAATGGGAATGGAAATGGAAATGGAAATGGAAATGGAAATGGGAATGGGAATGGGAATGGGAATGGGAATGGGAATGGGAATGGGAATGGGAATGGGAATGGGAATGGGAATGGAATAGGAATGGGAATGGAAATGGGAATGGAAATGGGAATGGGAAAGGAAATGGGAATGGGAATGGAAATGGAAATGGAAATGGAATGGGAATGGGAATGGAAATGCCTTCCCCTGCTCTCCCTCCTTCCCCCTTTATCCATTTCCACTGTCACTCAGAAAAAAATCAACGCTACACTGCTTTAATGGGAAAAGAGTTTTCTAAAAAGCGTTCATAAATAGAACTGGGGGCATGGGAGGAACGAGCTACAACCATAAAACAGATGGGTTTTTTCAATGGGCAGTGTTTGGATAAAATTTAACTTGGAGAATTACACAGTTTGAAAAAGGGCATTTCCCATCAGAGTGTATTTCTTCTGCTCCTCTCCTGTTGTATCCGTTCCTGTCACATTGGCAGACTAAGCACAAAGGATGTAACACCAAAACTGGGGATTTTGCCTCAGCTTTAATGGAATTAACACTACACCTCTGATTTTTGGGAAAAGCCAAGCTAAAGGCAGCGGTGGCTGCTGGTGTGCGACAGACACTTTGAGGTGTGTGACAGAAGTTCATTCAGTGTCTACATTAGTTTGAGTAACAGGAGAAAGGCAGAAAAATGCTGCTTTCTTTGAGGATGTGATTGTGTCAATGTCCTAGGCACAGAACAGTGTGAGTTGGTTAAGACCATAAAACTTAGAAACAGGCATGGATGGCACCAGCAGACAGCTCAGAACCTTTCACTTTCCTCTGCACAATTTCATGGCAAATTGGGTGGAAGCAGCTCCCAGGGTGGCTGCCCTGGTGCTCCCCAGCCCTTCCCTGGCCCCTGGGGACTGACACAAGGCATTGAGCTGCCCTGGCTTCACCAAGGGAGCTTGAACAGCCCCCTCCTTCCTCCTTCTGTGTCCTGCCCAGAGGCCAGGCCCTCTCAGGAGCTCTCTGTGCATGGTCCTGCAGCCCCGTGAAATTCCCTCTTCCCTTATGGCTCCATGAGCTGGGAGCCACCCACTGAAATTCCACCAAATCCAAGCTGTGGGGAAGGCAGCCATGCAGATTTTGCTCAGTTTTCATGCTCGTGCTGTCCAATTGGATCCCCAGGTTCCCGTCCCCTCTCTTCTGAGTGAGGCTGTCCCCATCCCTGAGGCACGGGCTGGCTTCTCCTGTCTCTCTCCCTCAATGGGCTTCGCTCCCTGTGGCTCCTGGAGACACTCCCTGAGCCCCTCCTCCTCCAGCTCATTTGCAGATATTTTTTCTCTGCTTGCTCTAAATAAAAATAGGTCAGTTGTAAGTAATTTATTATGCAATGATTTTACTATATTTTGCCAGACGTAAAATCATAGAGTTGTAGCAAATTTTAGTTTTGAACAAGTAATGATTCCACTCCAGCTGTTACAGCTCTTCATGTAAGTTGCTCTTGAACATCTTTCAGAGTTCTCAAATATTGTTCTTCCTGAAATGAATGAGCAAGTCAATGAAGGGGCTCTTTTTCTCTAGAAGACACAAAAAGTTGGGGTATGACAAAATATTAAGCACTAATAGGGATTGGTTTTTACATAATGAAATTGTCTTCCAATAAAACCCAGTCAAACTCCCAGTTTATATGTGGGTTCAGAGAATATTAGGGCTACCTTGGATCTTGAGTTTTAGGAGGAGAAGGTTTGAGATACACCAGATTTTAAACACCAGATTTTCTGAGCATGTGGGTTCAGCTGAGCTGTGCTGGGGGCTGCTCTGGGGCTCTCCATCCTCACCCTGTCCATGCACACAGCCCAGCCCAGCCCAGCCCCTGGCTCTCCACACACTGCCCAAGCTGGACTGTGCTGCCCCAGGTGCAGAAAGTCTGACTGAGCCTGGTTTTTGTGTGTGTAACCTCAGCCATGCCCTTCTCTACATTTTTCATATGTGCAGAATGTGAGTGGAGAGGAAAAAGCACTTCTGTCACATTCTGTTTCCCCCTACAAGTCTCTAGATGTTTATTTTCTGAAGTCAGTGCTGCATTAGCAGCTGGATCCTGAGCAGGAGCTGCTCTCCCCTCGCTGTGGCACAGGAGGACTCAGGTGGGTTTGTGCTGTGTCCTTTGCTGGCCTGTGCAGCTCTGTCCCTCCCAGGGCGCTCCCTGCTCCTCAGCTCTCTGTGGAAGGGATCAGTGTTCCCTTTCTGCACTGATTAATGAGCACAGACAGATGAGACAGCTCCAGCCCAGCCTGGGGAACCAAACGTGTCCATCTTTTCTCTCCTCGTCGTTTGCTTCCCCTGCATGAGCCACCTCCGCAGCCTGAAACATTTGCAAAATCTATTTTGAGCCTCACAAGGCAACATGAGCCATATCGGCTCACATTTGTCAACCAAAAATACGTTGATTGGTTAAAAATTACAGAGCAATCCTTACTGGAAGTAAACTGTGAGAACTTCAGAGCCATTCATTCCTGCCATCCACAGAGCTGATTCTATTTTTACCACTAAATATTAAGATGTTCTTTAATGCATAGATTATGCAAATGACCATGTGCAATTACTGGGAACATACAGGAAAAGGCTATTTTATCCTGCAACTGCAGTAATTAAATGTGCATAAATTGGGTCCATTTTTGGGAAACATGTTTGAAATGAGCGTTTTTCAACTCTTTATTAGTTAGAGCTCAGATGGCTCATTAGAGCTGGATAACTGATGTGAGACAAATCCATTTTTGCTGGGGAGCAGAAGAGGCTGGGTTTGGTTCTGCAGAATGGGGTTTTCTTCCAGTGCTGGTGCTCAGTGCTGTCCCTCAGAACCGTGGTGAGGATCCCCCCAGGGCTCTCCTGTCACTGTGAATGCCCCTGCCCACCGGGCTGTGCCCTGCAGGGCACTCAGAGCGGGTGTTTTGCACAGAACAGGTCCCTTTGTGCCAGAAAGTGAGTGTGCTGTCCCTGGGACACTGCACAGCAGATTGCTGTTCTCGTTGTCAGGCTGAGCCTCTCGTGGTGCTGCTCAGGGAAGGTCACTGGTAAAGAGGTTGTGCATGGTCTCTGTTGGTCCAGCACTAAATTCTTTATTCTGCCTTAAATATTTTGTTGCCTTTGCCTCTCTCTGGAGGACTTGGGTGCCTTCTGGAGAGCTCTCTGCTCACTGGAAAGCAGAATTGTTCTTTTCATACAGACAATAGTGCTCCAGGCTATGAATTGCAGGCAGCAGAAGCGTGTCTGTAGAACATGCATCACCCTCATGCAGGGGCCGAGCAGCTCTGGTGTTACAGACAAGACTGCTAAAATCACAGCTGCCTTTTAATCTCAGCTCGTACTCTGCAACATGCTCTTACTCTGTAACATAATTTGATTTTAATGTAACATTTTATGGTAAGTAGTAGGAGGCAGTCCCACCGAATTAAAATCTCTGGAGTAATGAAAATCAGCTTTCTTTTGGTTTGAGTTTTATTCCTTGCTTTGTATAACAAGTGGTGTCCTGGGGACAGCACAGGCAGCACATCCAGTGTCAGGGAGAGGTGGTGCAGGGCAGGTCCCTGTGCTGCTGTGGGCACTGGTGGGACATGGGCAGCCCTGCCCAGCAGAGAGGAGCCAGACTGGGCTGGCTGGGACAGGAGTGGAGCAGGGGGCTCAGGACTGCAGTGTCAGAGAGCCTTTAGTGGGGAGAGCCTCCTGTGCTGGTTGGAGATCAGGAGAGGAGGAGAGGAGGAGAGGAGGAGATCAGGACATGAGGTCCAGCCCGTCCCTGGCAGCTCCTGGCTCTCCTGGGCCCTGCTGCTTCAGCTCCTGGCAGCCTCAGCTCCCTGGTGCTCCTCTGGCTGTTGGCAGCAATGGAGATCACTCCTGTCTGCCCTGGCTGGGAGCACAGACACTTCCCAGTGCATCTCTTCTGCCTGAATTATCTCACTTTGCTCCAAGTTGAGTAAGCAAAGCTGGTGGAGGAGCAGGACAAGCCAGGGAAGGAGGTGCTGTCAGCCAGGCACTGATCTAAGAGCCTCAGGATCAAGGCTGGATTCAAGAGAAACTTTCCTCTGTCCCCCAGGTGTGGAACTCGGATCCTGGCCCTGGTTTTTCCTAACCTGAAAGATTCCCTCTTGCTCAGCAGGAGACTGGACCATGACCAGAATTATGCATGGCAAAGAGATGAGCAGAGAACTGGCCTGTCCCTCTGTGCCTTTCATTCCTGCCAGGCCGGACCAGACTATTTAAAGAAAAACAGCCATCGAATATGCATGGATTTGGAGAGAAAGTGGAGCAGTAAAGCTGTCCAGACACAGCAGAAAGTGCTCAGTACACGCTGTATTTTGGGAAGGACAGCTGAGCTGTGCTCAGAAAGGCTGCTCAGCCAGAAGTCAAGTTCAGGAAACTTTGCTGCTATTGAACATTTTAGTTCTGCTTCCCATTTAAAATCCTGGCAGGTCACAAAAGGCTCTTCCTTCCAATTCTCCAGGGTTGAAAACACCACCACACTTTGCCAGTGCTCCCTGGCAAGGGCCTGTGGGCCTGTGCCTGCTCAGAAAGGAAACTGTCTGCAGAAATTCCTATTTTTGTTTCCTGGAGGAAACACAGGCGAACGACAGGGATAATTTTTGGAGAGGCTCTTGTGCAGCAGTCACTGTTAGAGAACTCTAAAGCAGGGACAGTTCTGGAGGAACTAAAAGGGACATTCACCTCCAGGACATTTTGCACTGCTGGTCAGGTTCTCCCTGCCAGTCTCAGAATCATTATGATAATAATATAGTAATAATAGTAATGAAGTGTGACCATCTGCAGGGGAACATTAACCATTTATCCACTCTCTTTGTGACTTCAACAAATTCATCATTATGGCAAGAAAAGTAAAAAATATTCCCAGGTCATCAATTTTATGCTGAGATCATTATTCCCCACTGTATTTTCTGTAAGGCCAGGGATTTTTACCCACAGCAGTCTCATGTGTGTGTTTCCCATGAATTTTCAAAATTGTTAATGCCCAAGGGACAAGGCAGTGATGTGGAAAATAGCCAGCCCCTGTGTGATTTGTTCTCATGATGATGCCAGAGGCTTTTGTTCACTGAGGATAAAACAGATTTTAAGTCCAGTTTTGAAAGGCTCTAATGGCCCTAATTCCTATGCAAATGCCTCACAGCCCATGTCTATGAGTCCAACTAGGACATAAGTATCTAAATATTTTGCTGTTTCTTGGCTTATGGACTCAAGTGTGGCTCCCTCCAGGGCAGAGCAAAGGATGGCGAGGAGGGACCAGGACACCCCGGTTCTGAGCAGAGCCAGGGGCTCAAACAAAACCTTTTCTTTCTATGAAAAGATTCATCATTCTCTGGAAGGCTCAAACACACCCAGCAGGATGTGGCTGTCTGACCTCCAGTTATTTCAGCCGCTGCCTCTGAGGATTAGCTCGGTGTTTTGCTTTGTGCTGAAGCTGCTGTGAAAAGCTGGAGCCTGGCTGGATCCAGGATCCTTGGAAGGAGGGTAACAGGGCACCCTGGGTGTCCCCCAGTCACCGTGGGCTCCGTCTCCTCTTCCAGGCTTTCTTCCTTTGCAAGAAAGGAAAGAGGCCAGAAGAACCTTGGGCATTTTCATTTTTCAGCTGGCCAGGAGGTCACTGCCCTTCCCATGCACAGAAGGTTGTGGGAGTTGCTGGCACGGAGTTATTTTGTAAAGCTTTTGACCAGAAATAGCAAACTCGGACAGAGCTGCTCTGACCTGAACCTGCTGTCCCTCTGTGGCACAGGAGATGGTGGCGCTTTCCTTTCTTTGTGAAAACCCCTCTGACTCAGAGTTTACCTGGAAACTGCGAACGGAGCCCCCTGTGAGAGGGGAAGCAGCTCCTGATTGAGCGTGAGGATGGATGGGGGAGCCGCGCGTGTGCTCTGAGCGGCCGCTCTGAACTGCAGCGAGTGCAACCCTGTAAAACTGCCCGGTGCTCATTCCCGGTGTCACTGTCCCGGTGTCACTGTCCCGGTGTCACTGTCCCGGTGTCACTGTACCGGTGCTCATTCCCGGTGTCACTGTCCCGGTGTCACTGTCCCGGTGTCACTGTACCGGTGTCACTGCCCCGGTGTCACTGTCCCGGTGTCACTGTCCCGGTGTCATTGTCCCGGTGTCACTGTCCTGGTGTCACTGTCCCAGTGTCACTGTCCCAGTGTCATTGTCCCGGTGTCACTGTCCTGGTGTCACTGTACCGGTGTCACTGTCCCGGTGTCACTGTACCGGTGTCATTGTCCCGGTGTCA
>VXBR01009740.1:341441-393252 GCA_013400215.1 Cisticola juncidis | reverse complement strand
GGGCTGTGTCCCCAGGGCTGGGCTGTGTCCCCAGGGCTGTGTCTCCAGGGCTGTGCTGTGTCCCCAGGGCTGTGCTGTGTCCCCAGGGCTGTGCTGTGTCCCCTGGGCTGTGTCCCCAGGGCTGTGTCCCCAGGGCTGGGCTGTGTCCCCAGGGCTGTGCTGTGTCCCCAGGGCTGTGTCCCCAGGGCTGTGCTGTGCCCCCAGGGCTGTGTCCCCAGGGCTGGGCTGTGCCCCCAGGGCTGTGTCCCCAGGGCTGGGCTGTGCCCCCAGGGCTGTGTCCCCAGGGCTGGGCTGTGCCTCCAAGCAGAATTGTGTTTCCTTGGACAGGGGGTGCTAGGCAGCAAGAGCAGCTGGCTTTGGCAGTCCAGAGAATAGTAAATTCCAGTGGTATTTTCAGCGTTTTGGCTCTGAGGCAGGGATGAACACGAGCTGAGCACTGAGGTTGGGCTCTGCTGCAGGACTGGCAGTGGCTGCTGCTTGCTGGAAGAGGAGCACACAATGTGCAACAAGTGAACAGGGAAATCACAGCGCTGCAGAGGATGAAATGTTCTTATCCCACTCCAGGGATCCAGGAAGAACAAGTGTCTTTTTCTGCTCAGGATAAATGGTGTTATTTGGGCTAATTATTCTGGATATTTCCCTCTTCTTTTTTTAGCCTTTTAAAGAAAGGAAAAGAATCTTTGTCTGATAAAAGGTTTTCATTCGAGTCTTGGCTTTTCCAGATATTAATTTGTACTCCCACACTCCATAGTTCATGTGTCACTAAATGAAATAATGAAGCCAGCATGGTTTGCTATTTAACAGTTTAAAGTCTGGCTCTGACCTCACCCTTACCTCTGTTTGCTCTGCCCTGGTTCTGATGGCTGCAGCACATCCAGTCCCTCGTGGTCTCATGGAAATGTTGGAGAACCTCTCCAGACCTCATCCCAAGGTGTGCAGTGAATTTGCTTCAGCTCCCAGGAACAGTTTGGAGCCAGCATTCAACAGCTCCTTTTAGAAAGCTGCCCCACAGATCACCAGTTTTTAGTAAATTTGTCCAAAACTATCTCTGCAAATGAGGAATATGATTTGGAGAAATCAGAGAAAACAGTATCCAGCCAACCTCCCTGGCAGGAGGGCAGGTCAGGGGGGAGAGGCCAATGAGCCCAGGAGGCCCCAGACACAGCAAACCCTGCCAGTCCCACACACCTGGGCAAGGGCACAAAAGGAGAGAATTTCCTGAATTTTCCTGAATTTTCCTGAGCTGTTCAGTGTGTGCAGACCCCAGGGGGACACAAAAACAGACATGGGGAAGGATGGGACCCTCTTCAGGTCCTTCCAAGGGCTGTCTCAAAGACCCAGATCACACCCCAGGGAGGGGATTACAAGAGTTTGTAAGTTCTTCCTTAAAGAAATACAGGATGATGTAGATGAAGGCAGCACAGGGGCAGGGAGCAGGAGCTGGGGACAGGGGGGCTTTGCTGGCGGGGGACAGGGCCTCCTGAATCCTCACATCAGAAACCTTCCACAGAAGTGTGTCAGCACCAGGTTTGGGTGGGAAACGTCAAATCATTTTGACTTTCTTGTTTAGCTTCAATAACATCAAAGGTGTTTCATTTTGGTGAGGTAAAAATGTTTCCCTTTGATTTGATCATTTCAATTTGTGTCATTTTGGCTTCTGAGGCAGATGAAAACACAAACTCTAAATGGGAATGTATAAGAGTCTAAGGTACATAAGCTGTTTAGGTTTTTTTTAAGTGGATTTTGACTTTGTAGTTTTAGCATGAAACATCATAATTCATCAAACTGAAACAATTCAGCATTATCAAAGTCCATTATCTCGTGCTGTCTTTTCTGTTGCCCCAAAGAAAACACAAAAATGACAGCTCTCCAGACTGTCACAGCTTTCCACAGAACAGATTTTTCTGATTAATGTTGCTAAACTCGAGATACAAACAGTCATACCTGTAAAGTTTGGAGAACTGAAAGCTCCTTGTTGCTCATAAAATGAGGGGATAACGGAGTGGGAAATGTTCAGACTCTGCACTGCAGTTTGTCCATCTTCCCCCCTCAGAAGTGTTTTTGGCAGGAGCCTGGTGGGCACGAGTTTCCTGGGAAGGGAGTGGGGTTTTCTCCCCATTTCTCCACCAGGTTGGGAAGCAGCAGCAGCTCCAGGCAGCCCTGGTGCTCTGTTCCTGTGGGAGCTCTGGGACCAGAATTCACTGTAAGTGACAAAACCAGGGCCAGTTTTTGTCTTACCCTACCAGGGTGGCCACTCCTGACCGCAGGGTTTCCCCAGTTTGTGTCCCTGGGAGGGACAGCAGAGCTCCAGGGCTCCCCACAGAAATGGGGATTCCTGGAGGATCCTGGCACAGACACAAAGCTGAGCCCTGGGGGATCCTTTAAGGCTGTAAATGGTCCAGAAGGGCTGCAGCTCTTTATCTCTCAGACACACTGAACTTTGTTCAGAAAGGCAGAGGAAATGTTCACACAATTAACAATTAATAACTAACCATCCCTCCCCGCTGCAGCTCTGATGGAACCAGAGGTTTGTTCTCTGCCTGGCTTCAGCTCACTGAGAACTGATGAGTCTCAGGTTAATTCTCCTGTGTGCCAGCCTTATCTTCTCTCTGAAGGAAATTATTAATAAATTCTTCTCTGTCTTGGGGAAGCCATTCCAGACTTGCAGGTTTTTTGAGTGTACATATTCTTTCATTCTCCTCTCAAGGCCTTTCAGTCTTATCTGAACAAAACATCCCTGTTGTCATACCAACTATGTAAAATTGTGTTCACATATCTTTCTGCTTTTCTGCTTACTTCATTTGTAGCTCAACTCATTTCAGAACATGAATTACTACAAAATAGGACAGTGTTATCCTGGCACTTATCAAAATTATTCGTTTCATAGGTTGGTTTTTGAGGAAATGGATGGTTCTTCAGCTGCCAGACCTTCAGCAGTAGAAGGGTTTAGAGACACTGTGGGAGTTTTGGCTTTTGGTGACACTGAGGACCAGGGAGAGGATGCCCAGGCTGTTTTCCTGCAGAGCTTCCTCAGGCTCTGGTCAGCTGTTCTCAGCTGGTCCCTAGGAGAAACTGGTTGCAAAGAATTTTTGTAAAACCCATCTTTGAAACCCCGCAAGTACAAGCTGCTACTTACACAGTCCAGGAAACAAACAAAACCAGAGGGATGAAAAAGTGAGCATTTGGAACTAAGCCATGACTGTCTTCTGCAGCCCTACAGCAACCCAGTAAAAGCACATGGCTGAGCTCCTCTGTGAAATTGCATTTCACCTTCTCTGATGGAGCCTGGGGGTCCTCAGGGCTGGAGCAGGGAGCTGAGGGTTGAGATCAGGAGGAGTCTGCTCTCAGCCATGGTGGAAATCCAGGTTTCAGGGTACCTAGAAGGAAGCAGGCAACAAAGAGCAATGGAGTCTTTATCAACAGAACATTGATAAAGTCATTTGCCCTCTGGATGACACAGGGACATCAGTGCTGAGTTTATCTCCACCAGAGGTGCCACTCAGTGATGGAAGGTAAGACCTGGATCTAAGATATTAATGGGGTGGCAGCTTCCAGAGGAAAGCTCACCTTTTGAAAACACTGCTGTCAGAATGTAATATTCAATTTGCTTATCTCAGTTGCTGAAACTCAGTCTCCCCTGTTTGGGGCTCTGTGTTCAGAGGTGTTTCTGGCCTCCCCTCTGTGCCCTGCCTGCCTGCTGCAGATCCAGCAGTGGTGTGAACATGAGGAGAGCACAGCCCTGAACACAGCACTGCAGGTCCCAGTCCTGCACCCCCAGGAGCTTTGCAGGCTCCTTAAAACCAGCCAGATCCTGTTTGGTGCTGCAGCAGTGCTGGGAGCTGCCCATGGAGGCTCCTGCTCTGAGTTCCTGTGCCCATCCCTCCTCCCTCACCCAGCAGCTCCTGCCCCTGGGACAGGCACTGACCAGGACTGACAGAGCTGCTGTCCTGGTCAGTCCAGCACGCCCTGCCAAGCAGTCAGAACCCCAGCTCTGTGTACAGCCCAGGGGGATCCAGCAGAACATTCATTCTGCTCACGTTTGTTCCCTGAGGCTGTCTGGTGCTGGCCGGGCCAGGGCAGCTCTGCTGACAGCCTGGACGGGCTCAGGAGCTCTGGGGCTGTGCCAAGACAGCTCTGCTGTCTGGGTTAGTCAGGGGATTAATAGGATAATGGATTCATCCAAAATTCACCTCCCTGAGCTGGGCCTGCTGGTCTGGGGGATATCCAAGCTCCTGGAGGTTCTGCCCGTGGCAGGGACTGGAGCCCTGAGCAGTGCCCATGACAAGTGACCCCTGTCCACTGTGTGGGACAGGACATGGCCCGTGTGGGCATGGCAGCCTGCCTGGCCTGGTGGCACATAGGGTGGGGACATTTGGGAGAGGTAGAGAAATGGATAAATATTTGGTTCTAATTTTTTATAACACTTAAAAATCTTGGCTTGGCAGATCCAAACTGTTTCTCTTCCTAACCCTCCTTTACCCAATTTTCTCCCCATTTTCTTCTTTCTACCAGTTTTCATCCTTTCCCTGTTTGTTTTTCCTTATTTTTAATAGGGAAATATAAAGTATTTGTTCAGTGAAATTAGGAAACCTATCAAGAACTGCGTGTGCTTTATGGGTGTTATCATAAAGAGACGATTGTTGCAGCAGAATGCTTGAGAGGAAAACAAGAGTGCCATTTCAGCATCTTCTGTGGCATGAGTCAGAGAGATTGATAGTTGCCCTCCTGCAATTAGAATTTTTATCAGCACGCCAGTGGCCTTGGCATGCTGTGAATGGATGCCATTTTCTTGGAGTGTTTAGTCTTCCATAATGCTCCAGAGAAAATAAAGATGGGCTGGAGTCACTCACCTCCAAACACTGAAGGGAAAATCGAGTTTTATGCTGCCTCAGGCGGGGCTCTCCAGCTCCACTCTGCAGGCACAAAACCCATTAGGGTCTGAGAGGAATGAGGCTTGGGAGGGATGAGCACTCTGGGGCATGGCCCAGCTCTGCTGGTCTCCCCTTCCTGAACATTCCTGCTCTGAGTTTGCAGGGAGCACGCCAGGGGCAGCCTGGTAATGCCCGGAGATCTGCATCAAACCTCTCATCCCCTGAAGGAACTTGTCCTTCTCTGCTTTTCCTTTCCTGGGGCAGACACAGACCCCAGACTGTCCCAGCAAATGCCAGACAAGACCAGGCACTCTTCCTGGATGTGCTGTGTTTAAGCAACTTCATGAAAACCCTGCCAACATACAGAAAAATCCTTTTTTCATTTTCCATAGGATCCACATTGCTGAACCAGGGAGAGTCTGACACCTGTGCCAGAGCAAAGAGTCATTCCAAATACATTGGAATGCATTTTTGGTTTGAGGCTTTCCACAATGCTTTATGTTTTCAAAATTCAGCTTCTGAGTAAGGCAAGAGGCTGCTCAGAGCAACTTTTCATTCACCCAGGGCATGTCTGTGTCTTGCTCTTACATTTCTGGGGAGCAGGGGCAGCAGCTTTCCACAGCCCACCTCTCTGGAGCTCACAACGTAGCAGGAGGAAAACGCATCCTGTGGGTCACCCCCGAGAGGGTCTGTGCTCCCAATAACCCAGGCTCTGTAAGCCCCCTGCAGCCCGGGGCTGGGCAGGCACCAGGGTCTGAGCTGCTCTGGAGCTCCGGGCGGGCAGAGATGTTGCACAGGCGTTTCAGGTGCTCTGGAGCTCAAAGGCAGAGATGTTGCACGGGGGTTTCAGGAGCTCCGGGCAGGCAGAGATGTTGCACAGGGGTTTCAGGAGCTCCGGGCAGGCAGAGATGTTGCACAGGGGTTTCAGGAGCTCCCGGCAGGCAGAGATGTTGCACAGGGGTTTCAGGTGCTCCGGGCAGGCAGAGATGTTGCACAGGCGTTTCAGCCGCTCTGGAGCTCCCAATAGGCAGAGATGTTGCACGGGAGTTTCAGGAGCTCCCAATAGGCAGAGATGCTGCACAGGGGTTTGAGCCCCTCTGGAGCTCAAAGGCAGAGATCTTTCACGGGCGTTTCAGCCGCTCTGGAGCTCCCTGCAGGCAAAAGAGCCGTGCCCGTGGCCGGAGCTGGCCCCGCTCGGTGCCCCCGGGGCAGGCCCGTGCCCTGTCGGGCTGGGCAGGGGCAGGGCAGGGCTAAGCCCGGCACCGCGCCCGGCTCAGCTCGGTGGCACAGCAGGGACAGGAGCCACGGGGCTCTGGGGAGGGGGCACCCCTGGGAGGTCCCACAGGTGCCAACCCAGGCAGCCTAAGCTGAGCACACAGACAGGGCACGTGTAACTCAAAACAAGCCCGATTTTTCCTCTCAAAGCCCATAACATGCGGGTTTATTTTCTGCAACTCTTCCAGGCCGGTTACCCCAACTGTTGGCAAACTGCAAGGATGGGGTTGCCATGGACACGCTCGCACTGATTCACATGGAATTCATCATTGCATTATTCCCAGAGTGGTGAAAGCCTTCACAGCTGATCATTTTGAAGAGAATGACTCATCGTTAAATATATCAGGCAGCTCCGCATTGTTTGTTCCTCCTTGGAAGCCTCATCTGGAGAGGGGCGGCTCCCGGGGCGCTGCTGGGCTGAGGTGTGAGCAGGGAGCGCTGCCCTCGCTGCCTCTGCTCGGGCCGGGTTAGGGGAGGGATGTCCCCTCCGTGCCACAGCCACCAAAACCCAGGGGTGGCCCCGCTGGGCGACGGAACAGCCCCCCGTGGCTGTGGAATTTTAGACGCAGAGGGGTGGAATAAAACCCAGAACAGAGGGACATCTCCTCTGGAGTCACCTGAGACCACTCCAGCCCTGGGGCCAGGGAAACAGGCAGGGCACTGAAATGGTGCATTGAAAGAATGTGCAGAGAGCACAATAACTTTCATTTCTGCAGGAAACAGGTCCTTTTCAAATAGCTGCCTGCATTTAGAAAGGAACCCAAAACCAAATGAAATGAACAAAAACTGGGCTGTGTGTTCTTGACTCCAGGCCAAAATAATTCTCTGTTATTCCCAAGACAAAACTGTTTCCTCTGTCCCTAAAAGCCAAAGATGTACATTTTATGCATAATTAATGTGATATTTTAGTGTGCATCAGAGCCTAGAGTTGTGTGAGGCACAAATGGGGCTTCCCAAACAAGGCTTTTGATTACCAGTCATTTTAAATGCAGGAAATAATGGCACTTCTGAGTTCTCCAAGCCCTCAGAGAGGAACTTCTGTCACAACTGATGTTTCCTGCTATATTTGGCCTCCAGTCAGCAGAGCAGCTTCTCAGGATGGATGGAAACACGGAGGGGCTGGAGTCACTGCCAGCCCTGAGCACAGGGGATGGAGATAACTCAGGATAACGGGGGGGTGCTGGGCACAGCCCCCCCAGAGTGTCCCCTGAGCCCTGGTACCAGAGCTCAGGGCTGTGTCTGCTGCTCTGCAGGGGAGGCTGCAAATTTCCCATCCCCACTGCTCCCACGCTGGGTTTGCAGGGAAAGCACTTTGCTGGTGGAGGTGTTTCCCAGACCTCCTGTATCTCTTGGCCTCTCTTTACAGCACATCAAATACCACAAAGCCTGCACACTTCTGCCTTAACTTTCTTTAGCGGTTGGAGAGAGGATTCTTTTTAACAAAAAAGACTGAATTCTCACCTTTTGCCCCAAAACCTTAAGAGCCACAAGAGCTCAAACACTGGAGGACCAGCAGTGGTGAGGACTGGGGGTCCTGGTGAGGGGAGAGGGAAGGTGCCAGAGAAGTCCTGCTGCATCCTGTCCCTGTCCCTGGGGTTTGGGCTCATTTGGACCCTGCTCCGCTCACACAAGGCAGTGGTGGTCATGATCAGCCCAGTAAGAATTCCAACCCTTTCTGGAGGCTGAGGGGCGCTGGCAGTGGGCACTGCTGGCAGTGGGCAGTGCTGGCAGTGGCAGTGCTGGCAGTGGCTGTGCCAGCTCTTAGTGGGCAGTGCTGGCAGTGGCAGTGCCAGCTCTCAGTGGGCAGTGCTGGCAGTGGCAGTGCTGGCAGTGGCAGTGCCAGCCTGGCATGGCAGGGTGCCCTGTCCCCCTCTGGTCTGGGGGTGACATCTGCCAGCCCCTCCCGGGCCAGCTGAGCCCCACACTCGCCCCCCGCTTGCCACCAGCTCTGCACCACAGCACAGGTAACCCCCCCTTCTATCCAGGCTCATCCCAATCCTCATTAAGGGTTTGCTCCAGCTAAGAGCATTGAGAAAACATGATCTCCTTTCCCCTTTCCTGCTCCCTCTCAAAGACACCGTCCCCTTCCCAGTGGGAATGTGCTGTCTGTAAATCCCAGCCTGGGCTGGGCTCTCCCCAAACCCAGCATGTCCTGTCCCCCATCCTGCCCCTGCCCCCTGCCCCTGCCCTGCCCTGCAGCTGCTCAGGGCCCCCAGACCCAGCACCTCAGCACCAGGGGGGCAGCAGGGCCTGGGGTCACCCCTGGGGCTTGGCAGGGGGCTTGGAGCCAGCCCGGTGTCCCTGATGTCACACAGGGAGCCAAGGTGTCCCTGGTGTCACACAGGGCTTGGAGCAGGGAGCCAGCCCGGTGTCCCTGATGTCACACAGGGAGCCAAGGTGTCCCTGGTGTCACACAGGGCTTGGAGCAGGGAGCCAGCCCAGTGTCCCTGGGGTCACACAGGGCTGGAGGCTGTGCAGGTACCACAGGAGCCAGCCTGGCAGGAGCTGCAGGTGAACCTGCCCTGTTTCTCAGCCCATGGAGGCCCAATGATGACTAGAAACAGGATGGAAGATTTTGAGGCAATGGCATTTTAAGAGTCAGAATGTCCTGGTACAGTTAAAACACCCCAGGCTCTCCTTTAGCAACCCATAACTTGACATTTGCGAGTGTTCACGGGTCAGTTGGCTTTGCCTGGACTTGGAGCCAGGTTTTCTATTGAATTCCTTAATGTTCCACTGCTTTTTCCCTTGACAAATTCAGTCAGTGGCACTCTGACCTGTTTGCTAATGCACTGTACTGCAGCCTCAGATGCTGCTGGGGGTAAGCACAGCTCTGGAGTGCTGCCCCTTCTGCAGGACAGCAGCACCCCTGAGGAGTGCAGGTGAGCAGGGGCTCCAGTTCTGAGTGAAGGAATTGTGTAACTCTGGGGACCAGGGAGGAGCAGAGTCCTTCCTGCCTGGATCTGCCTGGTTCCTGTGAACAGCTCCAGTCCCCATGGGGTTCATGCTAAAAGCTGCCTTGGCTGATTTTCTGCACTGCTGTGGTCCCAAGTTTGGGATTACTTTGGGCTGGTTCAGCTCACAAAGGAGCAGATCTCGGCTGTGTGTGAGGCCAAGAAGTGCCCAGAGCACCCAGAGCAGGGGCAGCAGCCCTGGGGTCCCCTGAGCTGGGGTTCTGTGGGGAGGGTGGGCTGGGTCAGCCCTGCTGCCCTGCCTGAGCCCTGGGTGACCCCAGGGTGAGGTGCCAGCCTGTCCTGGAGAGGAGGTGGCAGTGGGGTTTGTGTTGTGGAAGGTGAGCAAGGGGGACACTGTGTTCAGTGAGGCTGAGATGGTCTCAGCCTTGGGTTTGGAGTGAGTTTTCTTTCCAAGGTTTATCCCATTTTCTATCACATAGGTAACACAGTGTTTCTTAAGGTCATTATGGAAACAAACTTCTTCAGTATTCTCAACATGTTCGTATTTATCTGTCCTTATTTTCAGAAATGTTGTCATGTGCTAAATGTCAATATATCCTTACTTCCTATGGGAAACAGAAAAATCAGCCTCTCAACAGGCTCCAGCCTTAGCATGGAGCTGCTTGGTTAATGGCAAAGCCCCGAGGCTGCACGCTGGAAACCTTCAGCTCACTCCATTGCCCACAGAAAATTACAATAATTCCATAGACTCATTGTATGGAGTGACCCGTGGTCATATTGTCTAAGCTGCTTATCACCACAGAAATAAGATGTATACAGTAATCTCCTTATCCGTGCTGAGAACCCCGAGCAGGGCCAGCACTGGTCACTGGGCTGGCTGGGGTAAGGTTACTGTGCAAGGAGAGGTTCCTGCTGGAAAAGGCAGGCTGGATGTTGCCCAGTTAAATCTCTGTATTTATTTCTGCCTTAAGCAGGTGGATGTGGGTGGTTTCTTTGGTAGTTCATGGGTCTGTGTCTGTCCTCCAGAAAGGAGAGGGGTGTGCAGCCCATCCCATGGGCTGTGGAGGTCTGAGTGCCCTGTGCAGCCAGGGTGAGTCTGTCCCTGTGCCCTCCCCAGAGAGCCCTGCAGCATCACCAGCCCTGCAGCATCACCAGCCCTGCAGCATCACCAGCCCTGCTGGCTGCCACAGGCTGGGCACGGGGCTCTGATAGGGGCTGATTTGTGCTAAAATTAAATAAGAAGATACAGGCTGCAAATCACAGATTGATGTTACATCTGGATCCCCCTTCCTCTCAAAGAAGGGGCCAAAAAGGCCACCAGGGCCTCATACCAACAGGACATCGTTCCCTCCTGTTCCCTCCAAAGGCTCCTTGCAGTGGCTCCTCTTGCACATCTCCCCTCCTCCCTGCATGTCTTTAGGAGTCAGTTGAAAAAATTAAAAGAGCGAAGGAAGAGTTAATGATCTGAAAGAAAGATTTACCCCTCATGTTTGAAACTCCAGTAGTGAAGCTTTTTCGGGTAAGGAGAAAAAACGTTTCAGAAAAAAAACCCCTCTGTTTTTTCCCTGGGGAAAATACAGACCAGTTACAGTCGTAATTCCCAAAGTGGGATATCCAGAGAACAGTTCTGGAGTGGCTCCTTGGAGAGCAGCAGCAGTCAGTGAGGGAAATTTTCTCTTGGAATACTCTGCATGGAAAATCTGGAGTCATCAGTTCACACAAGAGGGGTCACGAGAGGGCTCAGCTCATGGGCACAGCCCCCCTGGCAAAGGCTCTGCTGCTGCAGGAGTGACCTGGTGGCCTCTCTGCTCCATTGGGACCAGCAGAGATTTACCTTGGCACCAGTGACCACGCAGAGCAAAAGTTCCTAAAAATAAACTTGGAATTGGGAGCTGGCCCGGGTCCCCGTGGGGCTGGACATGGTGGGGATGGGAACAGGAGTGGGGATGGGAACAGGAGTGGGGATGGGAACAGGAGTGGGGATGGGAACAGGAGTGGGGATGGGAACAGGAGTGGGACAGGAGCAGGGGCAGGAGCAGGGGCAGGGATCCCCTGACAGACATCACTCTCCAGAAGCAAAACCTAAGACTCAGCAATACATTTCTGGGATAAAACCAACCCCCTCAGTTGTACTGAATGCTTGCAAATCATATTCAGAGAATGCTCTGGGGAAAGGTCCCTGAAGCAGCGTCTGAGGGTGAGGGGGAGCTGCTGCTCTGCCCTGTCCTTGCTGCCTTGCACTTTATCCATGAGAGATTTCTTGGTGTTTGGGTGGAAATCAGGCTGGAACAGCAGATCAGCTCTCCTGAAGTGATTAGCTGGGACATTAAGCTCATTAGGGTGTGTTTGGGGACAGGAAGGCAGGGGAAACCTGGCCCCAGAGCGTTTGGGGGGGTTCATTGGTCACCTGAGCCGCAGGGACCTCCAGAGGCTGGAAATGCCTCATGCAGGATTGTCACTCCTCGGGATTTAAAAAGGCAGAGAGGGCACCCAGAGCTGGGATTCAGCCAGGCTGTGCAGCAGGGAGAGCAAAACCTCTGTGTGCTGCGGGTCTGCCGGGATTTCTGGAGGCTCAGAGTCAGATAAGCACACACAAAGCAGGGCCACAGCTCCCACCTTGATTTCCCTTCTCTCCCAAAGGTGAATTCTCTGCAAAAGTCCAGGCTCCTTCACAGTGTCCAGTGACCTCATCTTCTCCCTGCACTCCCCTTCTCTTTCCCGAGGGGTCTTGAAAGGCAAGAGGCAGCTCACTGCAGGCAGGAGGGGGAAACTGAGAGGCCTGCTCTGGTTGTGGTTGTGCTGGGAGATGATAGTGATGATGGTGATGGTGATGATGGTGATGGTGATGATGATGATGATGATGATGATGATGATGATGATGATGATGATGATGAGGAACTGGAGCACTGGGATGATCCATTGTGCCCCTCTCTGTTGGCATGGACCAAACCTGCCCCACCATGTCCATGCCCAGTTTGGCTGTCCCTGCAGCGAGTGTGCCACTGTTCATTGTTCATTTCAAAACCCCAAAAAGAGCCCTTGGGAAGGGGTAAAATCTCTCAGAGACAGCAGCTCCTCCATGAGTGCCTGGTGTGGGGCAGGATGGGCACAGGGGTGAGCCCAGGCCATCAGGGCCCCAGGGGTGGCAGGATGTGCTGTCCCTGCTGTGCCACCCTGCCCGTGCCACCGTCCAGCCTGCCACTCACACACCGGTCCCTTACAAAGGCAGGGCAATGGAATATTGTTCCAGTTCTGTTCAGAAATCTCTTGAAAACCAAACCACTTCTATCCAGCCCCTTGCCCTTTGGCAGGTGACCTGACTCCTTCACCTGCTTAGCCCAGGAGTTTCATTTTGTGAGCGGGGTCAGGTCTCATTTACCTCGAAGCTCTCAATGCTGGTAGTGCTTGCAGATCCTGCTGCTGTCATGGCAACGGGGTTATTTATGCATCACAGATACCTGCTTTTCCTCTCTCCCCCCTTCCCCCGACGTTGCTAAGTGAAGAGAGGGTCAGAGGGGCCATAAAATGGGGCAGGGAGCCCCCAGCCCCGTTAATGAGCCCTGCAGGCCTCCTCCCTGTGCAGCTGACGGGGCTCGGGTCCCTGTCCTTGTCCACCCCTCACTCTGGCAGTGACAAGGGACAGCAGAAGGGTGCAGGGACAGCCAGGCACTCCAGCTCCCCTTGCACACAGGCTGGGGGTGCTGGGCTGCTCACAGGGCAGCGAGCAGAGTGCTGGACAGGCTGGGTTCACTTACCTGCCCCCTCCTCTCAGTTTGTCCCGTGTGCTCAATAAGTGTCACTGCTCAATTATTTACAGCAGGGCCACCACAGAAACAGGCTGAGAAACAAGGCTCCAGGGCTACAATTTCAGTTTGGTTAAGTCCTCCTGCAAATTCTTTCTGGGTTTAATCTGTCCATTTTCCATGACAACCAGCAGGAACCAGAGGTCAGAGGGAAAGCGAGGGAGTTATTTCATTTAAATTAGATGAAGCTCTGTCAGCCTCGAGCACTTCTCCAGAAAGGGTTTTCTACAGAAGCCCCTTGCTGGAGGAGAGGCAGCACAGGTTCCCTGGCAAAGCTCCCTCTGCAGACCTTGGGTGTTTCCCTTCACTGAGCAGCTTCCTCTCCAGACGTAAATCCATTGTATTTCCAGATAATACTAGGCCCAAAAAGTGGAAAAACTTTCCCCACGAAGAGTGAAATAAGCGGCTCCCTGGCGCTGTCCCTGGCTTTGTCCCTGGCTTTGTCCCTGGTGCTGTCCCTGGGTTTGTCCTTGGGACTGTCCCTGGGATTGTCCCTCCCCGGGACTGTCCCTGGGGTTATCCACGGGGTTTTCCCTGGGGCTGTCCCTGGGTTTGTCCCTGGGTTTGTCCCTGGGTTTGTCCCTGGGTTTTCCCTGGGTTTTTCCCTGGGTTTGTCCCTGGGGTTCTCCCTGGCTTTGTCCCTGGGTTTATCCCTGGGGCTGTCCCTCCCCGGGGCTGTCCCTGGGTTTGTCCCTGATGCTGTCCCTGGGTTTGTCCCTCCCCGGGGCTGTCCCCGGGCTCGCACAGCCCCACAGCCCAGTGGCTCAGCACTGCCGGGGTGGCAGGAGGGATCCCCCGGGATTTCCCTGCCCTGGGCACGCCGCGGGACGGGAGCATCACCCCGAGCTCCGGCGGATCCCCCGTGCCGGGGCTGCTCCCGCAGAGCCCGTCCCGGGAAAAGGAGGGCACGGAAGGAATGACAGTACTTTCCTCTTATGTAACTCCTGCCTAAAATACTTCAAAGTGTGCCTATAGATAAATAATTGAAGCTGATACGGAATCAGCTGTGATTTCGTGTGTCAGAAGGTGCCGTTCCCTTTGCTTTGTGCTGTCCGGGTGTGGAGCATCCTGAGGGAAGGGGCCGGGGGCTCCGGGAGCTGCCCGGGGCACAGAGCCTGCTCACATGCACGGCAGATACTCAGTGTGTGGAGCAAAAATCATTTACTGGGGAAAAACCCGCAAGAATTCTGAATAATGAATAATTGAGAAATTTCAAACTCGCCCACAGGCAGTTTGCAAGGCTGGGGAGGGGGAGAGGGGAAGCAACATTTGTCAGATAAATTATTTGTGAATTAATCACTCGGCTCTCTGAAGTCAATGGGGAGCTTGCATGTATAAAACTATTCACAGAGGAGACCAAGTCTTTCTTTAATAGTGCTCTGAGAATGGTAAATTCATTAGCTGAAAACACTGATTGTGATTCAAAGGGATAGGGAGGGGAGAAAATCAAGTCATAATTAGTAATTTAAATTGTTTCAAGTAGCAAGCAACTGATTTTAAACGAGTCCAAACAAAAGGGAAACGATTCGTTTTGATTAGGTCAGTCTCTCTTGCCCTTTTAAAGATTTATAAAGTAGTGTCAATAAATTCCAGTTCTTGGGACTCAACCTGTAAAAACAGCATAGAAATGTAATACAATACAGTGTCAGACAAGTGGGTCTGACACAGTGGACCAGAAATTAATGTATATTTATAAGGAGATCTATGATCAGTCTCATGTCACCCCAATATTGATCAACTGTCCCTTGTCCGAACTCTCCCCTTCACGCCCGTCGTTCCCAGTTGTTTCTCTACTGCTCTTTGAATTCTGGAGTTGAACCCAGTTTGCTCATTCATAACCTTAATTACTCTGAAGCATTTCTTGTGAAGCTGTGTGCTCTGGACTGGTTGTGGTGCTGGTGAATTCCAGCACTCACATCAGGACCCGTCTGCAGCTCCCTCTGCCCCAGTGCAGATCCTCATTTCCTGGGTACAGTTCTGAGCTGTTCTCCAGGGCAGGGACGGGGCAGATCTGTGGCTCAGGGGTCTCCTGGTGGCACAGGAGAAGCAAACATCCCTGGCTGCAGAGTGGGAAATTCAGGCACAGCAGCTCCAGAGCTGCCACGGCATTGTTGTGGTTACTGCAGTAAGGAAAGCATCAGGTTCTCTCACACCTTCACCCAGATTCTGTCAGGGTGGGCTCTGAGCTGGGGCAGAAATCAGACACGGGGCTGTGCTAAGGGGAGCACAGGTTATATTTAAACTACAAAGCCCTGAACCTCCTCTGGGTTTGATCCAGAGCTAGAGAGGGTAAGGCTTTCCCAGCACTTTGCATCAAGGAAGAAATGTTCTTGTGTGTGTCTGGGTGCTGGGAGTGGCTGAGCTCAATTCAGCAGAGCGGTGGAACAGATGCTTCAGCTTGGGTCCACACGAGTCCCACAGAATCTGTGAGACTCAAACACATGCTCAGGCTGTTTGTCAGAGCCTGCTGGGAGTGCTCAACACACCCTGAGAGCAAAGGGTTCCCTCAAAGGGTTCCCTCAAAAGGTTCCCTCAAAGGGTTCCCTCACCCACAGCGCTGCCCTGGGGCTGGGGCAGGGCTGGGAGGGGACAGCCAGTGCTGCCCTGGGGAAGGTTTAGGGGCAGCCAGTGCTGTCCTGGGCTGGGGAAGCTCAGGGAGAAGCCAGTGCTGCACAGACCTATCCGTAGCTGTCTCTGAGGGACCTGTGAGAGCTGCCAGCTCTTTTTTCCTCCACCTATCAGACCTCCCTGGCTGCACCAGTACCTTCCTTCCAGGTGCAGAAGGCTCTGCTTCACCAAACTTCTCCAGTCACCCAGTCATGCCCTGCTCTATTTTCAGTACCAATAAATCTCCTGTAGACATCCCCTTTGTCACAGCCTGTTCCCCAGATCCCAGCTCCATAGACTCCTCTCTCTCTGTTCCAAATGTAATTGCTCTTCATCCTTTTTTCCTGCAGTCTGGAACCATAGCTCATCATCCTACACTTCTCATTATCTTAATTAAACCAGGGCAAGTCAAGGGCCTGTTTTATAACCTGACATTACCCTGTACATTTCTTTAGCTCAGAAGATGTGAATTAGTGCTGAGCTATCTTCTTGGAGGAAATTGGCACCTCGGCTCCCTCAGTGAGCAGTGCTGTGTCTGAGGAGGGCTGAGAGGAAAGCTGAGCTGAGCAGTCTGTGCCCCATCCCAGCAGGATTCTCCAGGCTTCTCCACAGCAATCCAGCTGCTGCCTCTGGTGCTCCTGGGTGATGCTTTGGGGAGTTGTGTATTGCAAACCACCAGATCTCCCTCCTCATTTGATTCAGTTTGATTTGATCCCCTCTGCTTGATCCTCTGCTTGCTGTTCTGCTGGTGGTTGATTTGTTGGGTTTATCTGCATTTCTGACACGCCAGGGGCTGCCTGCAGGACCTGGGAGAGCAGGGAGAGAGGAGGCAGGAACATCTCAGCACCTCAGTTTGTCAGAGAGGTCCTTGGGTTTGCCCACAGAGCTCACGGGCCAGGCAGGAGGGGGCTCGTGTCCCCTGCCCCTCAGCCCCTGTCACTCCTCTGTGCAATGAGCTCTGGCCCTTTGTGGTGTCAGGATGGATGAGGGACAAGGGAGACCCCAATCACAGAGTTCATGGCTTTGCTGTCCCCACGCCAGGGGTGTCACATTGGTACCTGGCTGCCCTGCCAGCCCTGCCCTGGGCAATGCAGGCCCTGCAGATCAGAGTGAGGGCTCCAGCTTGGGACAGGCCTTGGGAATTGGACCCCAGGGCTTGGAGAAACGTTTGTGTTAGAAAAGAGTCACTTTTCCCCATGAGCTCTGGAGTGCAGCACCACCTGGCCCAGGCTCCAGCAACTCTGCACACGAGAGCACAGGAGTGGTGGGACAGGGGGGCTGCCCTGGGTGCCAGCCCGGGACCCTCCAGTGTGGGGACTGCCCTGGGTGCCAGCCCGGGACCCTCCGGTGTGAGATCTGCCAGCCTGGGACCCTCCAGTGTGGGGACTGCCCTGGGTGCCAGCCCGGGACCCTCCAGTGTGGGGACTGCCCTGGGTGCCAGCCTGGGACCCTCCTTTGGGGGCTGCAGCCCTGCTGGGGTCCCTGCAGGAGCAGGAGCCCCCGTCCCTGCTGGGGGAGCCCCAGGGCTCAGGGCAGTGAGGAAAGGCTCAGGACAGGCTGTGGTTGCAGTGCTGGCACCCCTGGAACGGCGTGGGGGGAGCAGGAGGGCAGCAAGTGCTGAACACAGAGATGTTCTTGCACTGAAATTCACATTTAAAATCTCGTGTACAGGAGATGTTTGTTCCAGGAGCAAACAACTGACTACTCTGATTTTACAGGGAAGCAAGAGATTCAGATGATACCAGGCATTATTTCATGACCAAACACTGGCAGAATTTTTTTGATTCTTATTCTGAAGTGAAAATACATTTTTAAAACTTGTCTTCCCCCCCTGCCGTCTGACCACTGCAGGACATTCAGCAATATTAGCAAAGCTGATGGCTGCTAAATGGCCTTATTTCCAACAGTAATGAGCTGCATTTAATAATGAATTAAACATCATTAACTGGGGAAGTTTTTGGTGACTGCTTCTTTAGTATCATTGTGCAGCAATTATCACAGGAATGAGCAGCTCATCTCTGTCCTGCTGCACCATTTGTCATTATTCGGGGGAGCAGCAAAATCCCTCTGGCTCAGGAGGGCCAATAACATCAAATGGCACCGAGTAAAGTTTAATGAGTGTTTCTGTTCCTCAGTGACTGAGGTGCTCCACCCTGCTCCTCCTCGTTTCCCTGTCTGCACGATCCAGCCAGCCTGGCTGTGTTCCTGCAGTCAATGGAAGTCTCTCAGTAAGATCTAAATCATGGGCACATGGAGTTTCTTTATTAAAAATTGATACATACAATTAAACAAAGAAAAAAGATGATAATGGAAGAGATGAAGCTGTTTGGTCTTTGCAGTTTTTATACTTTCCCATTCCTTAGTGATGAGACTTTGCAGACTTCATCATGTGCAGTTGTAGGGTCACATTCACAAAAACACAAAAAGCTGATAGTTCTCCAAAAAGTCTTCCCCTTCAAATACTGAACCCTGATAAAATCCCCAACTATTGCCAGTATTTCTTTGGTTTCCTTACTGCCATAGCTGAGCTATGTATTTTCTGGAAAATCATGTAGTTGCCAAAATATTCCTTTTTGTGTGGAAAGGAGGCATTGAGAGCTTGCAGGCAGGAGCAGCTGGGTCTGAGAGGTGACTTGGGAAGGCTCTGATGGGGGGTCCCTCACAAGGGCCTCTCTTCTCCCCAGTTCCACAGAGATGTTGCAGCATCTGCATCCTCCCTGTGTGCCCCAGTGCAGGGCACAGCTGGGAACATCTGGATCATCCCTGTGTGCCCCCAGTGCAGGGCACAGCTGGGAACATCTGCATCCACCCCCCCTGTGTGTCCCCAGTGCAGGGCACAGCTGGGAACATCTGCATCCATCCCCCCTGTGTGTCCCCAGTGCAGGGAACAGCTGGGAACATCTGGGAACATCTGCATCCATCCCTGTGTGCCCCCAGTGCAGGGCACAGCTGGGAACATCTGCATCCTCCCTGTGTGCCCATCACACCCCCAGCAGCACACAGGGACCAGCCTGGGCACAGGGCTGTCCCAGCCTGGGCACACAGGGCTGTCCCAGCCTGGGCACACAGGGCTGTCCCAGCCTGGGCACACAGGGCTGTCCCAGCCTGGGCACACAGGGCTGTCCCAGCCTGGGCACGGGGCTGTCCCAGCCTGGGCACACAGGGACCAGCCTGGGCACACAGGGACCAGCCTGGGCACACAGGGCTGTCCCAGCCTGGGCACAGGGACCAACCTGGGCACACAGGGCTGTCCCAGCCTGGTCTCCCCAGCTGAGGAGGCTCCTGCCAGGGTGCCCTGCTGTGCTGGGGGCTCTGTGGGATCACCCACCAGCCCCGGTGCTGCTCCCTCTCCTGCCTCTTCCCTGATCAAAATATTTACAGCTCAGTGAGTGGGGCTGGCAGCAGCCCCAAAACTCTGCTCTTGATAGTAAATGTCACATTTAATATTGATGATGTGGGCTACTCCAGTCACACTTGGATGAGTTAACCATTGGGAATGACACCTATAATAGGAAGCTCCTAAAATGTGAGCTCCCTTATATGCACACACAGCTTCTTTTTTGTAAAGGATACAGAAACCTAAGCAATTCCATAAATTATGTGGATGCTGCTGGCTGTTGTATGGCCAGGGGAAGCCATCTGCAGTCCAGGCTGGTTTATTATTCCCCTGAGCAGTGCGTGGCCTGCTCCCTGCTCTGTGGGGCACAGAGGGGATGTTTTACACCCCACAGGAGCAGAGTGGGGGCCCTGCCCTGCCAGCCCAGCTCTGCCCCTCTGCCCCCTGCGGTGTCCCCACGTGTCCCTTGGCTGTGACAGAGGCTGATGCCACGGCAGCATTGCTGCTCCTGGATTCCCCTGTGCACTGAGATGGAAGAGCAGCCTCACAGGGGCTCAGGCCAGCACTGAGAACGAGCTGGGCTCTGCATTCTCACAGCCCTACACAGCAGGGAGGGTGGCACAGGGGATTTGTGGTGTTCTGTGGGCACTTGGCATGAAGGTAACTGTGCGTTACCAACACTGCTGGAAACAAGAGGGAATATAAAATTACACAGACCATCAGCATTACAGCTTGAATTTAGAGGGTTTCTATCCATGGGGAGATAAATCCTCTGCTGGGGTGTGTTGGTGCAGATGCTGGCTGTTCACAGACGTTCAGTGCTTTGGTCAGACCCTGTGCCAGCTCCTTCAGCTGCTGTGCTGACCAAGCCACTGAATGTTGTGTGATTGATCCCCATCCCACTGCGTGATGCTCACAGTTACTCTGGAGTGCAGGAAAAATCCTCGGGTTTGGACCCTAAAAATCCATTTTAGGTCCCAAAAGCAGACAGGAAGGCTCTGAGGGGAGGAGTGTTGTGCATTAGGATCAACAACTCCTGTGGAAAGGGACTGAAAGCGTGGTCACATCCAAACTGCTCCATGTGGGGGATTTTTGTGTCACCCTCACCAAGCTCACAAGATCCCAAGTGAGCACATCCACTGTGCATTACAGTTAGGCTGGAGAAAACCTAGAGAAAATACAATATTCTGTTATTCTTCTTGGCCTGCTCCCATCCTGCTCCCATGGCAGGCAGCTGCTCTGGTCAGTGCTACATCTTTGACACGTCTGTCATTAACACCTACCTGTAAAGGAAATAGCAATGATTTGCAGTTTTTACCTCTGTGGTGTCTCTTAGCACATCTGCCAAAGGCTGCCCTGACTCATTCACTCACCTAAGCCAGGAAAAGCCAACCTTTCTGAGCAGCAGCCATTAACCTTCTCTGGCAGATGAGGAAACTGTGCACAAAGAGAATAAATTATTCACCCAAGGTCACAGAGCAAACCCAGAATGCCGTAATTGGGAAAAGGCCCCAGACTCCTCCGCTGCAGTCTGTGCCTCCACAGCCTGTGCTGCTCCTCCTGACTCTCCCCAGCTTCCCATCCCTCCTGCCCTGCCAGCCCAGGCCCTCTGTCCTTGGGTCCTGCCCCAGTCTCCCCTCTGGCTCAGCAGTGTCCCTGCACTCTTGTGTCCTCAGGGCAGGTTTGAGCTCAACTCTTCAGCCCTCTAAATGCAAATTACAGCCTTGTTTGAGGCACGGGTTTGTACTCACTTGTGCTGTTTTGCATTGGGAAGAGATGAGAGGCTACAGCCTTTTTCAGCCTTTAATAATGACAGGGGTTTAAAGCTTGTTCTGTGAAGTAGTGGGACTGATTTTCACCAGCCTAAACTGTGGCTGAGATAAGCTTGGTCTGTGAACACAGTAAAGCCCTTCAGTCTCTGGTTATCCTGAGGGCCAAGGGCCCTTTTGTCTGTAATCACCTTTGAAAGGGTCAGGAGCAGGTGCTGCATCCAGTGGGCACCAGCAGAATCTGAGTTAATTCCTGCAGTAAGTGGGTGAACCTCGTCCCAGGACAAAATGTGCTCTGTCCTGCTGGAGTTCACAGGTAAATGTGTCACAGTCACCTGAAGCATTAGTAATGAAAGAAAATACATTAGCAAACCACACAAAAAACTCTGTAGCAGGAGAAAATCAAAATTTAATTTGATGGGCAAGAAAGGGAAATATCCAAATTACAGCCTGTATATCTTGAAGGTCTTATGAGAACCATAAAGATCCGTCCCTCACCAGGTGAAGGAGCAGCCACCAAGCACAGCAGCTCATTTCCTGCAGAGGAAAACAGATGTGGGTCAGAAGATCAGAAAGAGTGACTGTGAGGGACAATCACATGAGCAAGGTGGGCTGCGAGATTTCTGGAGAGTCCCTGGCCAGGTTCAGCCTGAGGACAAGGGGCTCTATTTTCAGCATTGCAGTTAATGCCTTTCTGTTTCTCTCAGCAAGTCCAAAGCTTCTGGTGAGAAGGATTCTCCTTTACAAAGTGTGCAGGGCACAGGACCTCCAGGAGGGTCCCCAGCTGCCATTCCCTGGGCTCCTGAGAACCACTTGGGATATGCTGGGAATGACAATGACATCCTGAGGGCTGCCAAAGAATCACAAGGAACAGCTGGGAAAATGCTCAAACCTCGCTGCCCTTACTATGCCATAAACAAATCTGCTGCACTGAAACCACACAAGGTGTGGGAGCCTCCATTTACAGCTTTCATGGTTGTCATTCCCATCCCAAGCATCCCAGAGGATGTTAGGAACTAAAACCCTGCAAAGCAAACACTCCTGCCCTTCTCAGGTTGTTGCTGATGTTTCAAAAAGACCGAGAGTTTTTCTGGAATCCTGAAAAGAAAAATGTGTAATAAAGGCTTTTTTGCCTGATTTTGGCCAGCCAGAGCTGCAAGCCAGCAGCCATCAGCACTGTCACGTCCTGTAGCTGCTGCTCTAGCAGAGGAATGCAACAGTCACACCTTTTGGCCGGGGTTTTTATTGAGGTTTCGGGTACCTGCCTTCTGCCATGCACTCCATTTAGGTAATGATGACCGAAGCCCAGCTCTCTTCTCAAAGATTAACAGCTTGCTGGAAATATTTGATTGTCTGAAAACACAACTGAAGGATGGTGCAGCATGTTCCTTGCTCCCAGGGAAGCCCCTGAGGCCAGGATTGATGCTGTCAATTACAGGATTAAAAAATCCCAGTGTGTCCAGTGCAGAGGTGGCTGAATTCCAGTGAGGAGAAAGCATTTTAAAGCCAAGGACTCATGGTTTTGACAGCAGGATGGAAACTGGCTTAAAGCTGCTGTGAAATCATCATGACTTATTGTTATGGGGTCCTGACAGCTTGCAGAGAGGCAGCACTAAATTATTCTGGTTTTTGGAAGTGCACAAGCAGGAAAGGGGGCTCAGGAAAGGTCCTGCCTGTGGCTGTGGCTTGGCCTGGGCATCAGCTCCGGGTCAGGTCTGGTGTGCAGGTGTCTTTGGGAGTGCTACTGCACACAGGGTGGTGTTCTCCTCTCACACCCATCCTACTGCTCATTACCTTTGTGCAAATTTGATCTTTCGTTCAGGGCATTAAGGTCAGCAGCAGAAACCTGTTGAATTTGCATCCTTGTCCCTCTCACCCTCACAATTCCATTCCCAAATCCTTGATCGCACCCGGAGGGACTGCTGGGCTGTCCTGTGCAGGAGCTGCACTCCAGCGATCCTTGTGGTGCCTTCCAACTCAGCATATTCTGTGATTAAGTGGCCACTTAAAAACACCAACTGCACCAGCTTTTCCTGCCCCTCGCAGCCTCCCATGGCCCAAAGCTCAGCAGCCCTGTCAGATCCTTTCTCTCCCTGCAGGGTTTGCTCCAGCCCGGCAGAGCAGGGATCAGTCTGGACTGGCTCCTCTGGTCACAGACGCGCTCCAGCCCTCAGGGCATGGCCACAACCTCTCTTTGTCCCTCTTTTCCCGCGGGAAGGGACTGCCCTGGTGGAGGTGTCCCTGCCCTGGACCTTCCCGTGCCTGCCTTTTACGGTGATGTTCAGCTCTGCCCAGCCCGGGGCTCCTTTCGCTGCCTGGGCTGGTCTCAGGTCCGTGATCCCATTCCTCAGGCATTTAACCCTTGCCTGTACAACGCAGGAGGTCCAGCCTGGTGCTGGGGTTTCTGCGGGGGACCGGGGTGGGCAGGGCTGAGCTCAGGGCCCGGGGGGACCCTGAGTGCTCGGATTTCTCCTCCACACGGGGCGGGAGCCAGGGGAGCCCGAGCCCTGCGCGGAGCTGGCCCCGCTCCGCCTCGCTGCACCTCTTTAATTCGAGCGGTGAGTCACAGCCTGGAACAATTAGGTAGATGTCATATGCAGCCAGTGAGTGGTATTCTTCAGTGTTCATTTTACTTATTGTATTATATTATATTTTGATTTATAATTATATATACAGTGCATTCCTTTCCTGGGCTCCAGGCATCCTTGCCAAAATTAAAAAGTACAGTTAGCAAAACTAAAGCCAGCAGAAGCTTAGAGCTCTCTGTCAGAAATAACCAACTGAAAAGAGCGACTCTTTTTCCACCAGCTCTTCATACATTGTCTGTTATCCCTGCATTTCCTTCCCACGAACCTCTGGATGAGGAGAGCAGCCCCTGGAGCAATCTCTTGGCCCCCAACAGCAATGCAGAGTGCAAAGAACAGCTCCAGCTCATTCCTCAGGTCTAGGAGCAGCATTTGTTAGGATTTCCAAGTATTCCAAATACTTTTACTTTGTGCTCCTGGATCTTTTACTGCTGGGAGGAATTCTGTGTAATCCTTAGGTGGGATCTGCAGGTCTTGTGGGAGGGGGTGCAGTGAAGCCTCACCCTGGTCTCTGGAAGCCCCTCTTGCTCAAGGAAATTCAGTTTTCTTGCTCAAGGGAACTCAGTCTGCTGTCGGCAGGACTAGGGGAGGCTGGGGTGGCTCTGGGGAGCTGAGGTGGCAGTGATGTGTTCTGCAGGTTAACCAGACCTGTCTGTGTGCAAATACCCACCACCACACGGGGCCAGAACCCCCAGGGACAGATTTCTGCCCCTGGATGTGCACAGTGGGATCTTTGGGATCTTTGGGATCTGGGTCTGCAGAGGGAGCAGGGATGGGCTGGTGGGACAGGCAGGGCGTGGTTGGACTGGGGGTTTGCTCAGCCAGACCCTGCTGTGCTGTCCCTGCGGTGCTCCCGAGGACAAAGTCACGCCCTGGGCAGGTCCCAGTGCTCCCATCCCTCCTCTGCTCATCCTCAGCCTGAGCAGGCCGGTAGAATTCCAAGGAGTGGCGTTTCCTTGCCGTGTAAAGCTCTGGGACAGCCACTGGGGGTTGCTGGGTTCTGCAGTTTGGGAGTTTTTCTGCTCGGAGGCTTCGGTGGCTCCGAGGCACGGGCAGCGCCCAGCAAAGCCGGGATCAGGGGCTCCTCCCTGTCCCCAGAGCTCCTGCCTCAGGCACAGCTTCTCCTCTCACCAGTCACTGCTGCTTACACTGGCCAGGGGCTCCTGTGCTAGGGGCAGTTCTGCTTTCTCTGGGACAGATTTAGGCTCTTCTTTAATAAGCACAATTATAGCTGCTGTTTTGGTGTGCTGATGAAGTTTCCAGATGGCTAATTGTGTGTCCTGAAGGAAAAAAAACTCAGTAGCTGATGTATCCAACAGAGAGCAATACCTCTGGCTCTGGGACCACCAGAGTCCTCATTTTAAAAAATAGATGTTGCCTTTATTGTGATATAATGGCTTAAGAATTTATCCATACAACAACTGAGACAGGAATACAGGAGCAATGTGAGAATTTCTGTGGCCCCTGTGGGAGGATTCTCTGGTGAGTTCAGGGGTCCCTGGGCTGCCCAGCAGGCAGGCAGTGGCAGGGGCAGGGCAGGAGGTGACGTCCTGGCCCCCGTGGTGGAAGGACAGGGCAGTTATGGTGGCTGAGGGAGAATTTCAGGGCAGTTATGGTGGCTGAGGGAGAATTTCAGTGCCGAGGTACACTGCCCTGAGCTCCCAAGCTGGTTCCATCCCTGGCCTGAGCACAAGGCAAGGGCAGCTCCCCTGGGCACCAACAGAGCCCAGCCCAGCCCCTCTCCTGCCTGGCACGGCTGTCTCAAGGTCTGCTCTGCTGTTTTATGCTGTTTAACAGGACTATTAGGTACCAGAGAATTGACAGTGTTGTTGCCTAGTAAAGACAGTTTGTGAAACTGTTTTCTAGTTCTCTTTGTTCATGATTTTTCTGAGCAGACTGAATGATAAATTCATACTGTTTTGTCTGATAAGATAAAATATTTCTAATAATTCTGCTGATAAAAAGCCCCCTGCCAATAGTTATTTAAAGACCTCCCTGCTGGGACTTCAGTTACTCAGAAATTTGTATTATCTCAGTTCATGTAAAGTTGGAACCCAGCACTGGCTTTGTTTACACAATGGCTGGCCCTTGGTCATCAATCTTGGTGCTTTTGGAAAGGAGACAGCGTGGCTGGGAGGTGGCAGCTGCTTGAGAAGGCAGTGGAGCTCCCCCTTGCAGGGCTGCAGCAGCAGGAGCTGCACTGCTGGCAGCCCCGCAGCTCAGGCTGCAGGCAGGAGGTGCAGGCTGGCCCTGCAGTGCATGCACAGCTGCAGCTGAGCCCTGCAGCTCTGGCTGCAGCGCTGTGAGGAGAGGAGCCCCCTGCACTGCATCCCCTGCCCTTGGCTGGGCACAGGAGCAGCGCTGCTCCCCAGCCCTGCGTGCTGGGTCCTGCCAGGCTGCTGCAGCCCCGTCCCTCTGCCCCAGCCAGGACCTGGGGCTGTCCCCCCGCTGGCCACTGCCAGCCCCACAGGACCTGTGGGACGTGCTGCTGCTTCATGGGGCTGCAGCTTCCATAATTACTGAGCTGGGAAGTTAATTAATTCCTTAATTATATTGAAACAGTGATCAGAGTTTTTATAACTGAACCATAACCTCAGGGTCCTTCCATCCTGTGTCCTTCAGGAGCTCTGGCTCTGGTTTGGGCAGTACAGGAACAGTGGATGCTGCTGGGCTGTTGCCAGCCAAGGCTTTTGCTGGCCCATGAGGGCTGGGCCGGGCTGTCCCCCTCAGCCCACACTGCCCGGGCTGCTCACAGGGCGTTTGCCCAGCCTGAGGAGCAGCCAGCCCTCACTGCTGGTGTCAGCAGGAATAAACCCTGTTCCTTCTGAGCTACCAAACTTCTGACAGCCACAGTGCTGTAAATAAAGCAGCTAACGCAGATGCTAATATTAATTCTCATGACCCAGTTGTGCTTCACTAATAGAATCTGGGTTACCAGCCAGGCAAGACAAGAGCACAAATATTTAGCCTGTCTCAGTCTGTTACACCAAGAAAGCAAGCATTTGAAGATATTCATTTCTAGAGCTAAATGTGCCCTCCATTAGGAAAAGGCACAAGGAAGCTCTGAAAAAGCCACAGAAATCCACGTTTAGTGGTGGTGGTTGGCAGCTGAGCCATGCTGGCCGTGCACAGGGTGGTGCCAGCACCTCTTGCTGTGCTGCAGATGTGCTGTGACACTTGGGCCAGGTGTGCTCCTGTCCGTGCCTCACAGTGCCCCAGCAGGAGAGATGAGCTGTGTGCAGCACTGAGAGCTGTGCTGGGGTTTCTGAAGCGATGTCTAAGACATGAGTTAGCAATGCTAAGATTTGAGGATAATCATCCATTTAGCCCTTTCCAGCTGCAGCTGCTCCCCCCTCGCTCATCCCTTTGGTTTTTCTGGAGCCCAGGAATGGTCCTTGATACTCGGCTTTTTCTGGAGGCATTCAAAGACTGTCAGGTGTGAAAAGCTGTTTGGGAGAAACACGGATGTTGTCACCCAGGCAGGATGAGGCAGCCGGGCAGTTCCAACCTGCCCTGACACTGGCACAGCCTGAGGCAGCTGCTCAGGCACAGGGCTGCTGCACCCCAGCTGTCCTGCACTGGTGTGGGTGGGATATTCCTTCTTTTCACAGCCTCTGCAGAAAGGCAAGGCTCAGGGCCTCGCTGGTCAGGACCAGGTTTCTTTAATCTCACAACTGTGCAACCAAACTGCAGAAGTGTGTGAGCCTTCAGCCTTGGCACAGCCATTTGCGAGGGCAGAGTGATTGCCGTGGGTATGTGGGCATGGATTTGGGCTCTCTGGCATAAAGAATTATAGGACAGCTCTTCCTACCAAGAGCTCACTGCATTTCCTCGAAGCAGCTGGCAGGGCCAGGGCACAGCCTCTGGCGTGTGTGGTGCAGGTGTTTGTGTTCCCTGCCATAACCTGACCCCTGCACACGGGCACAATCGAGCTGCTCACAGGGGCTTGGAGGCTTAATTAGGCTTCTGGTGTTCTGAAAGTTCACTTCTCTGCTGGGTGCAGGACAGTTTAGGATCAGCATAATAGGATTGCTGCTGCTATATACAGCCGCCTAAGCCAGGAAGCGCCGGTAATGGGCCTTGCCCAGCAGGACAAGCTTCAGGGGATGGCGTTGGTGGCCCGCAGGCTGGGAGGGCCGGGAGGGCTCTGCTGTGCCGGGGCCAGCCCAGGTGAGCTCCGGGGAGCAGCACGGGTTCCCCCAGGCAGGCTGTGCCCGACAGCCGCGGCCAGAGCAGCCCCTGGAGCAGCTTCCTTGCAAGCATTTCCCGGCATAATCCTGGGACTGCAGCCCAGGGGCGCCGGGCCAGGCGAGCCCTGCCGGAGCCCTGCCAGAGCCACAGCCACAGCCCTGCCAGAGCCCTGCCAGAGCCCTGTCACAGCCCTGCCAGAGCCCTGCCAGAGCCACAGCCCTGCCAGGGCCCTGCCAGGGCCGGCCCCGCAGCCCGGCTGAGCCCCGCTCACTCCGGGAGCGGCCACAGACCCCGGCGGCCGTCGGGGCGCGGGGAGCAGCGCCCAAACCAGGGGAGTGTGAAAAGCACCGAGTCCTGAGCTCTCGCTCAGCCTGCCCCAAGAGCTCCTTAAGGAATTTCTCCTGGGAGGGCCACGGGGGATCCCCTCCCGCTCTGAGCCAGGAGCTTCTTCCCAGCGGCTCCAGTCACTACGGCATTTTAACACTGTATTTTATCAACGCTGTATTTTTTAAAACGGAAGTGATCAGTGATGTTTTTGGAGGAGGAGGCAGTTGGCAGAGGTGGCAGGAACACCTTGGTTATCCGGGGGCATCGGCTGGCTGGGCAGGAGCAGGGCTCGGGGCAGAGCACACGGCCAAGGGCAGCTGCTCTGGGCTCCCCCGGCTCGGGATGGTTTCACAGAGCTGAGGAGCAGAGGCAGAGCTCAGCTCCGAGCCAGCGTTCCCACCCATGCTGCTCCCCACAAGGCTGCTGTCCTTATCTTTGCCTTTTCCGCAGAGGCAGGTAATTCACAGCTAAAACAATCGGTGCTTAGACGCACACAGACACGTAGGAGCTTGTCTTAATCTTTCCAAAGCCCTTAATATACCTTATGTATACAGATTGGAACTTGTAGATTTAGCATGATAGATTGATTTCGTGTGCTGTCTCAATGGAAAATGACATTGGTGACTACATTCTTTTTTTATATTTTTCCCCTGTCTGAGCTGCTGCAGAGCAGTGAGCTGTGGCCTGTCTGCCCTGGGCACAGACCAAGTCCCCTGATTGTGTCTGGTGCTCTTGTCTGGGTTATAAAAAGCCTAAGATGTGGCCCAGCCTTAGGAGAATTTGGCCAAATCACTGTAGTTTGAGCATATGTTATAACCAATCAGCTGGAATGGTTGTAGTTATTTTTCACAACTCCCCCAAAACAGAGAAAATGGATGAGAATTGAGTGGGTCATGTGGATTGACAGGGGAAGCTGCTATGACAGTTTGAGACAGATGACTCGGTTTTTGCTGTACGGTTTTCTGCATTTTACCACTGGAATTTCCAAGGGGTTCTCCAGTTAAAGCAGGCAGGCAAAAATACAGACTTGTCACATTGGCCACCCCATGGTGAGCCGTGCTCCTGTCCCGGAGTGCTCCTCCCCTCCCCAGCCCTGCGCTCCAGCTGCTGCAAACCAGGGCTGCTGGTGCCGACAGCCCCTGCACCGCACTGAGCTGTCCCCTGTCCCCCCTGCTGTCCCCGGGGCTGGCCCCGGGCTGTCCCCCGGGCTGTCCCCTGGGCTGTCCCCGGGGCTGTCCCCTGAGCTGCCCCTGAGCTGTTCCTGAGCTGTCCCCGGGGCTGTCCCCTGAGCTGCCCCTGGGCTGTCCCCTGTCCCCCCAGCTGTCCCCTGGGCTGTCCCCGGGCTGTCTCGGGGTGTCTGGCTCCCTTTCCCTGCGGGGACACAGTGCTGGTTTATCTCGTGGAGCCCAGGGAACGCTGCAGGAGCAGCCTGGCCCAGAGCTGCAGAGCCAGCTGTGCTCAGATACAGCCAAGCATCTCCGTGCTGTGGCTTTGCTCACAAGTGTAGCTTTCTATGTTTCTTGCCTTTGCCTTCAGAAGAAAAAACGTTTCCACTGCGTAAATCAAGCTATGGCCAAGCCGGGCTATTGTTTTTTCTGTTTTAATGTCCCCTTTAATAATACACATATCAATGGTGCCGTGTCCCGTCTGTTAGAAAATGCCTGGATTTACACATTGCCTCATTAGTCTCACTGTCTATCTGGCATTTTTTCCGTCACTCGTCACTCCTTTTACATCCCTGATCAAATCATTTGCTTAGGCCATTAGCAACAAGGCTCAGTGTTTGTGCTCCTGGCTCCATAGAGGGTGATGTGGGAGACGGCTGGGAAAGGGGGAACACGCCAACTTTTAAACCTCAAGCTGGGAATATCAGAATAGAGAGCACAAGGAACAGACACTTTGTGGTGGCGCTGTCACAACAACACAGCAGAGCAGTGGTTTTGTGTCAGGAAACTGTGCAGAGCAGGTTCTGTGTTTGCTTTTTGCAGCAGCCTGAACTGGGAGGAGAAGCAGCCCAGGAACCTCCCCCAGGCAGACACGCTCGGCTCTTCTGGAGCTGTTTGCTGTGAAAACGTGGCTGGGGTCGTGCCCGTGCGGGGGCACCGCTCCGGGGTAGGGTGGGCACCGGGACCTTGGAGCGCCGCAGCCGGGGACGGGACACGGACCCGCAGAGCCCCGGGAGGGGATCCCGGGGACAGGACACGGACCCGCAGAGCCCCGGGAGGGATCCCGGGGACGGGACACGGACCCGCAGAGCCACGGGAGGGGATCCCGGGGACGGGACACGGGCCCCCAGAGCCCCGGGAGGGGATCCGGGGAACGGGACACGGACCCGCAGAGCCCCGGGAGGGATCCCGGGGACAGGACACGGACCCGCAGAGCCACGGGAGGGGATCCCGGGGACGGGACACGGGCCCCCAGAGCCCCGGGAGGGGATCCCGGGGACAGGACACGGACCCGCAGAGCCCCGGGAGGGATCCCGGGGACGGGACACGGACCCGCAGAGCCCCGGGAGGGATCCCGGGGACGGGACACGGGCCCCCAGAGCCCCGGGAGGGGATCCCGGGGTTGAGGCACCTGCCGGCAGCAGGACGCAGGGACAGCACAGAGCCGCCGCTGCCGGAGCCCCTCCTCGTGCTGCCGGCTCGGCCCCTCCTCGCCAGAAAAAGAACATTGACAGAGCTGTTTTCTTCAGAATAATAAAACAGAGAAACGGTAACAAAGCCAAGAACATTGAGATGGTGACAGCAAGAGCCTGGCTTAAATACCCCAAAATAACATCTGCCAGAGCCTGATTTCAAAGCAGCAGCTGTTGCCTGGAATAAAAACACACAAACTTTCCAACCAGTATTAAAAGTGATAATATAAAAAGCGACTCCTTTGTGAAAGCTTTCAGGTGCACAAATACAGCTCTGTGCACACGTGATAAAGGATTTCTACAATTTTATAAGTTTAAATAATTAGTATATCTAGCAGGCACATCCAATAGAAGATCAGCTGACCCAGCAAGCCACCCTTGGGTCAGCCCCTTGGAGTTGGTCCAGGGGTTTCTTTGCCCCATTTCTTGTTATGTCTCTTAAGTTCTGGTGGAAAACAAGATGTCCTTGTCAGAAATTATCTTCTTAAGAATAAGACTGAACAGATTTTCAAGAATGTGTTAGTAAGGGTTAGCTTACAGTGAGAAAAGGCAGGGAAAGTACTAGAAACCATGGAACAGTAGATTAAAAACCTACAAGGCTACAAATATATGAAAAAAACTAAAAAGCTAAAAAATCTTTAGGCATCACAGCCACTGCACTGCAAACACAGTACCTTGGTGATTGTTACTTTTTTATTCAAAAGGATTTTTTAACAGTAACACATTTTTCTTTGAGAAACTGCCCAAATCCTCCATTTCTTTTACATCTTCCACCATATTCACATAAAGGGAAATTGGCTGCAATTGTTTTCTGTAAACAGCAAGTTTGGAAGGGGGTACAGGATCCAAGTGGATCCTGCTGAGCATCCAAACCTGGAGGGAGAAGTCTTGGAAGAGAAAGGGAGAGCCCTGCAAAGTGCACTCCAGACCCCTTCTTCCAGGCTGCCTTTCACAGGGCTGGTCCCACACTAGCTTCGGGCTCATTTCTGTGGGAATTCCTTTTTGGCGCAGACAGAAGAGGTTTTGCAGAGGCTGACACTGAGGGGAGACCCGTTCCAGCCCGTATCCGATCTCTGAAAATGCTGTTTGAGCTGCTGAGGTTGTGCTCGGGCTGCAGCAGTGGCACACCCAGTGTGAGTGAGAGGGGTGGGGGGCGCACAGGGGTCCCCCAGCCGTGCCCCCTGCACACGGAGCCGAAGCAGCGGCGTGGCCGCGGCAGCTGCTCCCGGCGCCTGGGGACAGCAGCCTCTGCTGGCGGCTGCCAAAGCCGCCCTGCTGTTTGCTGCTGCTCGTGTTAATGATGTTTTGGCAATTTCCAGGAGTTGTTTATTTGAGAGATTTGAAGGGTAAATTGTCAGGAGCTCAGTGCCCCCCCACGGAGTACTGAAACAATCCAGGAGCACAGCTTTGCCACTAATGTTCCTCCTTGTGTCTTCGTTATCCCTCCCTTTGCTACTTGGGATCTTTGGTAGTTTTGTGGTTTAACTCGACTTTGGAGCAAAACCTTGAGGTGTAGAAGGGGGTGGATTTGATTCAGACATCTTTGAACAGGACCCATCCCTCCCTCTCCAGCCCTGCACAGTTGCTGCTGAGGTACAGAACTGAAGCAAATTTTGGTGTGTGCCACAGGCCCTGGCCCCACAGAGAGCAGGGGTGGCCCTGGCACTGCTGTTCTTTAAACCTGGCTGGGAATAGTTTGGTTCCAGCTTATTTCCACTCACCACTGATACAATTAAATAATCTCTACCCACTGGATTTGTTTTTTTTTAAAGTATATGCCTACAGTGATCAAAGGACTGTTTCATGTGATGGGGTGAGCAAAAGAAGCTCTCAAGGTCAAATCCAAAACAGCCTAAAGACTCTGGGGCTTGGATCTGACCTCCAGTAACAGCAATGAGCCAGGAGAGGATGAGCAGCTCAGGAACCAGAAAATGAAGCTTTTGAAGCCAATAATGCCCTCTGGCAGTGAGCAATCAATTGACAGAGAAATGGGAAAGAGAGAGAGAGTGAAAAGAAGTCAGACCCTTCATCCTGGCTGCAGGAAAGGCAGGACATTCATAAATAGAAAGCAGCACATTTTTTGCTTCCTCTCTCTTTCCCAGGGGAGAGTGGCCATGGGAACAGACAGGCTTTGTGCCCCACGGAGGGGATGCAGCAGGGAGCAGATTGACACAACCTGCAGCAGGTTAATTGGGACACATGGCTCCAGTGTCACTGCCCTTAGGACTGTTTTTTCTTTCCAAGAAGTAAAGGAAAACCATCAGCCAATATCAGCTGCTCTGAGCAGCCTGGCCGCTCAGGACGGCCGTGGGAATTGCCAGCTCATTCCATGGAACACATGGAGAGAGAGCCCTCAGCTGCCAGGGATGCTCATTCACATCTGTGCCAGACTGCAACCCTTGAAAGGTTATTCTACATCCCTTGATAATTCTTATAAACTCATTTCCCTGGCACGTGAGTGTTTTTTCCCTTATTATTTTGCCCTCTTTATACAGCTCCCAGTTTGGACTGGGTTTGTTTTCCCCCCTCAGCAGCAGGTTCCTCCCTGTGTCCCGTGTCCAAACCTGCTGAACAGTGTCCCCCTGGCCAGGACGGGCAGGTGGCACTGGGCAGGTGGCCAAGCAGAGCCAGAACTGAAACACCCAGACCACGCTTGGGCTGCTTCCCTGCAGTGCCCCGGAACACAGGGGGGGTCAGGCAGAGCCCTGCTCTGGGAGGAGCAGCGAGGCCGGGCCAGGGTGTCCAGCTGAGCTGCAGTGGAATTCCAGAGCTCTGGAATTCCTGAGCAGAACCACGGATCAGACGGGCCTGGCCCCAGGCCACGCTCTGTGTGTGTTCTGCAAACCCCAGAGCTGCTGCGCTCACAGTGTGCTCCATGTGTGAGATAACAGCACCCCATGCCTGACAGAAGAGCCCGAGTTTCCCAGGACATCAAAACTGCACATTTCCCTGGAATGACAAGTTCTGTCTCTGCCAAACAAAACTCAGGCCCTTTAATGTGCTTCTCTTAATGTCAGTACGTGTTTGTTTGGCAGATAGTTACTAGGATAACTGGTAGGAATTTTAAAAAAGGGGTACTGGGTATTATTCATGGGCAGAGGTGGGGGTGAAAAAGAAAAACAGTGCTAATGTAGAAAACAAGTTCAAGTAAGGTCCAACTTTGCTATTCCAAAATCTGCTGCTATGCTAATGAGCCAGTCCAATCAGCTCAAATTAAGTGCTCAGGAAGGCTCAGCCCTTCAGAGAAGTACATTCATGACAAGATTAATTTCTACCACCCAGTGTACAGTGTGGCACCATCCTATATTAACACAGAAATCCCAAATTTAAAAAAAAAAAAAAAAGGTAACTGAAAACTGCACTAAAACCCAGGAGTTCATCCCCTGTGCTTTGGAAAGGTTTGTTCTCGTGTCAATGTCCAGAAGTCAGCGAGCATGGAGTGATCATTCCCACACTGCCAGCAAACCCTTCAAAGAGCTTGAGCATTTTCTGAGCTCAAATTGAGTTTAAAAAAACCTCAAAAGCAACACAACAATAAACAAACAAACAAAAAAACAAAAAAAAAACAAAAAAAAAAAGTGGGGGGGGGGAAGAAAAGGCGCCCCAACAAAGATACCTTCATAGCTCTGTTTCATCCTCTGTATTTATAGCTGGAACGCACCAAAACTCTCATAGTGAGGCAGGATCAAACTCTCTTATTGAACTGCTGGTGTAGAGCTGCCTTTTCTTTTATGTTCACACAGATTTGCTGTCCACTGGCTCCTCTTACCACTGGCTATAGCCTCATGCTAATATGAATGATTTGCTGCCAAGGATTACTTGTTAGCTGCTTTTGTAAACAGTTTGTATACAGTTGTTGCTATTTATTAAATATGTGACATCTGATCCAGTGTTTGGTGCTTATAAAGGGAAGAACCATCTGTGCTTGAGATTAAAAGGCTTCACTCACTTTGTGCCAAAGCTGTCAGGGAGGGTTCCATGCTCTGCTCCAGGGAAAAGTCTTGGGAACCCTGTCCTGGGGAGGTGACTCCTGTGTGGAAGTCCCTGCATCAAAGTCCTCTGTCTGACACAAGCTCTGCCTGCCAGACAGGAGGAGGGCTGTGGGCATGGTGGAGAGCCAAGAAGCTGAGAAGAAAGCAAAAGGTTTTAGCAGAAGAAAGAACTAAGAGCTGGGAAGGTGCTGAGAGCTTGAAGTGATCCTGCAACTCTGTTTCCCACCAGCTGCAAAAGCTCCATAAGTCTCTTCCGAAAAGAAAAAGAAGAAGAATGTTAATATTCAGTTTCTTTGCTGGGCACTGCAAGGGTAACAGCTGCAGTCCCTTGTGTGAGCCCCAGGTTCTCCCATCCGTGCAAGGGAGGCCACCAAAGCTCTCCTTACCTCAGGCTGTGTCCAGGCAAACCCTGCTGGGAGGCTGCACCCCAAGCAGCAGAAAGGCCTCAGCCTAAACTTTTTGCACTTGGTCCAGGCATCAGTTTAAAAAAAAATGTCCTCCAAACCCAGTGGAGAAGCCCCCACGACCTGCAGCAGCCCCAGGGAGCAGCCTGGGGACCCCAGGACCCCCAGCTGGCAGAGCCATGCTGGTACCAAACACAATAAACTGGAGAGGGAATTGCCTTTCTGTGCACAGGGATTTGCTGTTCCTGCAGGCTTCCCTGTCTCTTCAGAATGTCATTAGTGAGGCTGATGCTTGGAAATGGATTTGCCACTTTCCCCAACACATTTCTGGAAGAAATGTTAAACAGGTCGTTGTTTTCTGCAGACAAAACATCACTTGAGCTCTGTTCTAATTTCCTCTCCATGTAGCAGCTCAGGATGGTATCAATGGCTCAGGAATCTCCCTGCAGCAACACTCGTTGTGCCTTTGGTGAGAAAGCAGCAGTGGAACTGGTTTAGTCTTCCAAAAGATTCTACACTGTAATCTGCAGGACTAATGTGGCTCAGATTTGAGAAGAATTAATATCAATTATTCTCATGCATATTCATGAGAGGAAGACTGGTTTAGCAATCAAGCTAATAGTTTTTGCTTAATTACATTTAGTTGATTTCATGCTATCTTGGCACATTCCTGATTGAATTTAACCATTAAAAAAAAAACCCTCCCACAACTACTCCTGCAAACAGCAACACTGTGAGCCCAGCACCCCCTGTAAATAGTCTGAGGCTGAGCAGGCTGCTCCCATTGTGGGAGGGGATCACGAGCATCGTCTCTCCCTGGTGCAGGGTAAAATCCCAAAGGCCCCTTTGCAGAGCTGTTCCCAGGCAGCTCCAGTGTGAGCTGGAGGCAGCTCCAGTGTGAGCTGGAGGCAGCTCCAGTGTGAGCTGGAGGTCTCCCAGCAGTGCTGCTTGCTGGGGTTGCATCATCCTGGGCACAAGGCAAGGCCGGGAGGAAAATGGGAAACTTCAGCTTCCCTGTGCCATTCATTTGTTTTCTTTTTTGATTTCCCCCATGCTAGCAGCAGCAGAAATAGGACATGCTTCCCTCTCATCCTCTCCTGAGAGCTGTCACTGCACTGATGTCTAAAGGCAGTGCATGTCTTTCAAGTTTGCCTTTTCAGTATTTTCATTCATCTATCATTTTCTTCTCCAGCGCACCATTTGCATCAGGGCTTTGCTCTGAAAGAAGACTGACACCATTTATCATTTAATGGGGTTTGATAGCTCTCTGACAACTAAACATGTTCTTAAGAGGATTAAAGAGTTTACAGCCAGCTGTGCCTGAAGGCGACTCTGCCCACTCTGCCTGAGTCAGCAGCAGTTGTAGCTGCAGCTCTCTGGGTGCCTGTGGCAAACGAAACCTTGACACAGAATCAGCAGAAGAATTGCATCCTCTTCTAAACCAAACAGACTTACTCTCTCAACAGATAAGCTTATTACAGCTATAATTGAAATCAAATAATTAAGCATTATTCAACCTTGGCTTTCCAGGCAAGTCAAAATTAAGATCTCAAATGTTTCCAAAGCAAAATGTAAGTGGCTTTATCTTGATTTTGTTTTTATGGATGTTATGGAGTGCAGCAGGGCTCACAGAGGAGTGCAGGGGGTTTCCTTCCTGCAGATTCTGTGCAGGGTGCCCGGGCTCTGCAGGGAGCTGAGCTGGGTGTGCAGGGTCCCCCAGAGCTCCAGGGCAGAGGATTCCCAAGGACCCTCTGGGGGCAGTGCCTGGAAGTGACAAACAAAGTGCCAGGCCAGGGAAAACCCCAAAGCAGAGGTTTATACTCCACAGGAACCAGTGGGACTTAAGGAGTTTGGAGATTTGGGGTCTTACGTTACATCTTAACATCCTTCCACGTGAAAAAAGTGGATTAAAGGTTTCCTGTACTTCCCTTGCAACCATATCCCCCACTTCTACCTCAGCGTGCCATGATGCAAGAAATGAGTGCTGCCTTTCACCATGGCTTCAGCACTTTCTAAAAAAAACATCCTGCAAGCCCAGTGGTCAGAATCCTGACATCAGAAGTGACTGTGTTCTGCAAACTCTTCTAGTTTATGAATAAATAGGCATTTTCTAGGGAAGAGATGTTTCCTAAAACACGTCTCTGTCAATAAATACCAGAGACATGTATAGCTGCTGTGAGCAGGAGATGTTATTCCTGTGCAGAATCAAGTGGGGAGGAGATTAAGGAACTCTCCATCTGTTTCTGCACGGTGCAGCATGTGGGATATCACTCAAAATACACTCTGCTCTGCTTCTCAGAGCTGGGGAGACAGAGGCTGGCATAGGCGTGGCAGGCTGGAGCTGGACAGTCTGACTCAAAGTGTATTGTAGCTCGGGAAAGCAGAGGGGCTGCAGGAAAAATCCCTTTAGTAAATGGAGCACATGAATGAAACCTGGTCCTGATGCCAGCTTTATCCTGCAGGCCTCGATGGAGCTAAAAATCACATTAGACAGAACCATCATTGAACTTCTTGATTACATAACAATTTCCTCATCGTATTTCCAAGAATATCGAATCTATATTCAAACACCCTCCTACTCTCTCCCACACACCACCCCTTCTCCCTGCTATATCAGCTTCATTACCGAGCACCAAGACAGAAAAAGTATAGGGCACATTGCCACGAGCAGAGAGATCTCAGCTGCTTACCCTGAGATTTTAGAGCCATCTATGGGATTGGGACAGCCAGTTCTCATAAATTTTAATGGCCTTGGAAGCCTCTTGTCTTATGCCTCTATCTCTGTTAGGGTTTTTAGCAGCACAAAGAAAACAACCAAGCAATAAATATCACCGAACCTCCCTGCTGGGTCAGTCCCTGCTGCCTCACCCCTCTCTGAGCCACCTGCGGGTGAGGACACGAACTGCTGGGACAGGGACACTGCTGGGCAGGGGAGCCCTCTTCCCCCGGGATGAGCACAGACCCTGGCTCCACAAAGGGGAATCTCTGTGCCACTCTCACCCAGAAGCAGGGCCGGGCCCGGGGTGGTTATTCCTGGAAGCTGCCAGGCACAGGGGCTGCCCTGTCTGGGGGGCTGTGGAGGAGGGGGGTTCAGGCACATCCCTCTGGCCTCAGGAAACAGCAATTGCACAAACTGGCTGCACTTGCTCCCAAAATCAGCTTGCTGGTCTAATTTGCATGTGTAATAACCAGCATGTATGTACAATCATGCTAATCATTTCGAGGAAACTGCTTTAAATTCATCCAAAACCCTGCCCCGCCTGTCCTTGGGTTATTTAGCTTCCACAGAGGAACCATAGCAGCAACCCAGGGATTCACTCCACAAAAACCTTTGTGAAGCAGCTGATTCAGTGGAGGAGATGTTTTTTCCTGAAATCCTGCCCGTACTGGGACTAGGAAAAAGATTTCCAGTTTCATAAGAGCTGGAGCCTCATGCACTGCAGAGGGAGTTTCTGCTCAGGTCCAGATTGGTCCCATTGGCTTTTCTTGTTAAAGAGAAACAAACCTGGCAGAGGAAAGGGAGAGGCCAGGACTGGAATGAAAAGGCTGCCTGCAAAGCAGAGCATTCCTGGAGGCCTCCCTGGGAGTGTAAACGTCTTCCCTTCAGCTTTCTGTCTCTCATTACTGACACTGGGAAATGCAAGAGCTGCCAAGCGAGGGGTTCAGTACAGCCAAGATGGGAAACCTTATTAGAGAGACAGATGGTGATTTCTATAATCTGAAATCCCAGACTGTAAATACTTTGGGACAGAGCCCTGTGCAACTGAACAGTGCTAAAGCCTGACAGCAGCAGCTGGGTCCAGTTTTTTGTGCACAGCTGCTCCATGGGTGGCTTTTAGTGGATGGGAGATGCCACCAGGACAAGGTATCCCTTACAGAAGGAGAAGGATCTTCTAAACCCTGCTGGAGGAGCTCCATCTCAGCTTTATGTACTTCCCAATTGAAAAGTGCCTTGAATAACTGAGGACAATCAACTCACATTTAGAAGTTTTTCTTAGCCTAAGACAATTCCCAAATATGTGGTTGCAGTAGATGAGTAAGGGGGAAAATCTGTATCTTGGGAGCACAAGTGACATCTTGCTGCAACTTGTGGGAGAAATGATAAATGTCTGTCTCTGTTTATTGCTTAGCTTTGTGACTAAATCTCCTAAACCAAAATCAGATTTTACCCTTAGATCTCCCAGTTTATTTATTTATATTCATCTGGCATTGCCTTGATCTTCAAAGCAGGAAGGTATATCAAAGGAAACAGAAGGTTTGACACCAATTACTGCTGCTGGATTCCATTCACTGAATAAAGATGGAGTGTTAATATTTGCACTGAAAGTGAAGGAGATAAAACCCAACAGGTACATACATCTAAGCCTGCAAATAAGCCCTTCTGTGTACAGTGGGCAGAGATAAAGCCAAGCAAAACTAATTGAAATTACCCTTGAAAACATCCCAAACACCTTCAGAAATGGTGGGCTGTAAACAAAGAAATGACAGCAAAACTACCAAAAGAGCCTTCTAGGAAAGCAAATCAGGCTCTCTGTTTCTCAGGGGTAGCACTGGCCTCCAGGAGATTGTCTTTTGAAACCAAGCCACCATGCAGGAGTAATTAATGTCTACATTTCCCCACACTTCACCATGAGACACTGGGCTTACATTTTATTCTCTCGAGTTTGAAATGTGTGAGGCCTCCAGTGACTGGACCTGCCCTGCCGTGGCTGTGTCAGTGTTGTCTAATTTGGTTTGCTCAGATGATTGCTCCCCCCTCTGGAAAACTCAAAACGGCTTAGAAAGCTTGGAGAAGTTTTCATGTTTTTCACAACCATCAAGAATCAAATTAGAGATGAGTCATTAAACAAGAGCATATTATTTATATGGTTATGTAGTAGAATTGTACACACATCTCTGTAATTAGCCATCAGCACCCCAAATTACAGCAGTAACTGTTCATTAAATGGAGGACATCGCTCTGATCGAGTCAGGTGTTCACAATTGCATTCCTTCTTGCTTAAATTCCAGAGCTTGTTGTCCAGATGGGCCTTGCTGGACACCTAATTAGTAGTTAATCAAAAGCTCTTGCTGTGAACTGCTTCACAGCCCTCCTGGCATCCTGGCTGCTCCTCACGTGTTCCTTGACTGCACAGAGATGAAAGCACAGGAGTTGAAGTAGATTTCTCCCCTTTATGCATCTGCCACAACTAAACCAGCTTCCAAAATAAACTCAGCTCAGGATGCATTGGTTATTTGACTTCTGTGTGCTGAGAAAAATGGGTCTGGCAAGTGTGAGTGAAAACAGCCACGTGTCAGCGGCGGCGAGAGACAGCGCCGTGTATTCTGAGATTAACTCACAGTTTTCTCTTTCCTTTCCAGATTTTGGCAATCATTTCCATCATGTTTATTGTACTATCTACAATTGCCTTGTCCCTTAATACACTTCCTGAGCTACAAGGCGTGGATGAATTTGGGCAGACCACAGACAACCCTCAGCTGGCCCATGTGGAAGCGGTGTGCATCGCGTGGTTCACCATGGAATACCTCCTGCGCTTCCTCTCCTCCCCCAAGAAGTGGAAGTTCTTCAAAGGCCCGCTGAATGCTATAGATTTGCTGGCTATCTTACCCTACTACGTTACTATCTTCCTCACAGAATCCAATAAAAGTGTACTTCAGTTCCAAAATGTACGAAGAGTGGTCCAAATATTTCGGATTATGAGGATACTCCGCATTCTAAAACTCGCCCGGCACTCCACGGGTTTGCAGTCCTTGGGGTTTACACTGAGGAGGAGTTACAACGAACTCGGATTACTCATCTTGTTTCTGGCTATGGGCATTATGATCTTCTCCAGTTTAGTGTTCTTTGCAGAAAAGGATGAGGATGATACAAAATTCAAGAGCATCCCAGCTTCTTTCTGGTGGGCAACAATCACCATGACAACAGTAGGCTATGGAGACATTTACCCCAAAACTCTTTTGGGTAAAATAGTAGGAGGACTGTGCTGCATTGCTGGTGTGCTGGTGATAGCTCTTCCCATCCCAATTATTGTCAATAACTTCTCCGAGTTTTACAAAGAGCAGAAGAGACAGGAGAAAGCCATTAAGCGCAGGGAAGCTCTTGAAAGAGCAAAAAGAAATGGCAGTATTGTTTCCATGAACATGAAGGATGCATTTGCCCGTAGCATAGAACTCATGGACATCGTGGTGGAAAAGAATGGAGAAAGCATAGCCAAAAAGGATAAAGTTCAGGACAATCATTTATCTCCAAGCAAATGGAAATGGACCAAGAGAACGCTCTCTGAAACTAGTTCTAGTAAATCTTTTGAAACTAAGGAACAAGGATCCCCAGAAAAAGCCAGGTCTTCTTCGAGTCCCCAACACCTGAACGTCCAGCAGCTCGAGGACATGTACAACAAAATGGCAAAGACTCAGTCCCAGCCAAACCTTAACACTAAGGAGTCGAGCCAGGCTGGAAAGCCAAAGGAGGAGCTGGAGATGGAAACCCTTCCCGGCCCCATGGTGCCGCTGCTGGCCACTCGCACGGACGGCGTGGTGGACATGAGGAGCATGTCCAGCATCGACAGCTTCATCAGCTGCGCCGCCGAGTTCCCCGAGAGCGCGCGCTTCCCGCACAGCCCGCTCAGCGCCCTGCCCTGCACCGGCAGCCTGGGCCTCCCGCAGGAGCCGGGCCCCCGCTACGCCGAGCCCAACCCCGGCTCCGAGAGCGGCCTCCGCTCTGCCTTCTTCATTGACAGCCCCAGGAGCTCCATAAAGGCCAGTAACCCGCTAAAGCTGAGATCTCTGAAGGTCAACTTCATGGAGGAGGACACCAGCACGTTAGTACCAGCATCAAATGTACTGAGAACATACCCAGAGCCTCTCAAGAGCCGGGGAGCTACTGCTGCTGCCACAGATATTTCCTTACTCTCTGACAGGTCTCTCATGAGCCCAGAAGCCTCCATCTACACGACCGCGAGTGCGAGAACCCCCCCGAAGTCCCCGGAGCCCCAGGCAGCCATAGCTTTCAACTTCCACGATGCTGGCATTCACAGGTACATCGACGCCGACACCGACGACGAGGGTCAGCTCATGTACGACTCGAGTCCGCCTGCAAATGTGAGCCCCAAGTACAGTGCTGCAAACAGTGGCTATCTAAAGCAAAAGGACCATGTTTATAGAACAGAGAAGAACCATCTAGAAGCTGCTGCTTTACCCACCTCTCCTAAGCTAATAGGGCAGAACTGCATTTATTCTATGGAAGGTATCACCGGAAGAACCCAGGGCAATCAGGAGACTGTCAGGCTAGAAAATCACATTTCCCCAGAAGTCCATGTATTACCAGGCAGCGGAGGACATGCTAACACACATGATCAAAGCATCTGAGGTGGGGTCAGAAAGAACTTACTGAGAGTTTAAAGGAATATCTTCACAGTCAACACAAACAAAAGAGCTTCTGCATGGCATGAACTTGGCTGAAACAAGCCACCCGTTTCTAAAAGTCTGGGGGAGGTCCAGTGTGGGTTTGTGAAAATGTCCTTCTCTGAAACAACTCTAAAGACATTGCCCACATCAGTCAAAAAAATGATTGCAAATCATGATCACACATTGATCTCCTTTCATGTTGTCCAGTGAAGCCAATGTGACCAAATATCCATCCATTCCCCTTGAACGCTAGAGCTCCTTTTGGAAATACTAACATCTGAATTGCATTAGTTCCATAAAGGATGCCAAGGCAGCCAGATTTGAACTCTGGAATAAATTGCTGGGGTTGGTATAAAGCTTTCAAAAACACAATGCTCACTGCTTCAGGGCAGCTGTTCCCCATCTACAGCTTTCTCTGATGGATATTATGTTTAAAGGTAACAGGGAACACTTGCATTATTGGAAAATCCAAGTGAAAAGCATTTGAAACGTATAACGGTCTAGAGAAACCAATTCTTAAAATGCTCTTTGTGTGTTTAACAATCTGATATCCTGTAGGACCTGATGTTTGCTTTTGAAATATCAGCAGGGTGAGTTGCACCACTTGTATCTAATTCCAAACATGCCCTAAGACCGTAGTGAGGCTCGCACTTACCTTTGCTAACGGGCGGTGCCTGCCCCGGGGCCGCGCCCGGGGAAGCTCGGAGGGGCCGTGCAGGAGCGGCCGGGACCGGGAGCGCAGGNCCCGGCCGCAGGCAGCGGCAGCGGCAGCTTGGTCCGGAGCTTTTTGCGCCCGAGCAGCGCAGTGAAAGATATGCAAGTGTTACATAAATATGCAAAAAGAGGGATTCGTTAGGGACTCGTCCCGGGCCTGGCTGTGCTCCCTCTCGCCAGGAGAGGCTCCTGCAGGGCCGTGGCTCCAAGCAGCTGCGAGAGGCAGGAGAATCAGGCCTGACGTTTTAATAACATCCAGTCATTTTTAAATGAAACGAGAAAATAAAGAAAGAGGAAAGAAAAAAGATCTTACCATTTTAGTGAACAGAACTAGCAGCCACCAGCCTAGGTTTTTAAAATATATTGTTTCAATAAAGTTATGTCAAATTGTGTAGGAAATAATTTGTCTTTGGTTTTTAATCTCGGGGGGAAAAGCACTTTACGTTGACTTTTTGTTGTCGTTGTTGCAATGCTGGAGTAGGATAGCAGAGTGTAACAATCAAGCACTTTAACCAAGCACTACTTTAATTTGTGCCTCTTGTTGTGACTGTGATTTGTTACACACTCGTAGCAAGTCACAACTTGTCCTGTGATAACTGTGATGGTAACTTTTATGTTGTTCTCTGTTTCTACCAAAAAGTTGAGTTGTAAATAACTCTGTCACTGGGCGTTTCCTGACCTGTCCCCGAGGTCCTGCCGGGTGTGTAGCAGCGGGTCCGGGGATGAGCTGAGACACGGGACGTGGGAGCAGAGGGGCACACGTGGGAGGAAGACCCCCCGAAGCCGCTCGAGTCCACTGCATTTTGTTCTTTCCTATTGTACAAAACAGGTGTTGGTTAGTCCTGAATGTAGCCGTGTGTCCGTCCCGGCCGTGCAGCACTGTCTGTAACCCGTAATAGTGAATGCAGCATGTACGGACAAAAGCAATAAGCACATTTCTGTTTCAGGAGCTGGGGTGGGCTGTGAGCACGGCTCTGCCGGCTGTACCCTGGCACGGTGACTCTGCCCCGCTCACCCGGCCCGTCCCCGGCGCTGGAACACGGCCCAGGGCCCCTCCCNCGCAGGGAGCGGTGCCCGAGCCCCTCGGTGTTCCCAGGGGCACGGAGCGGTGCCCGAACCCCTCGGTGTTCCCGCAGGGAGCGGTGCCCGAGCCCCTCGGTGTTCCCAGGGGCACGGAGCGGTGCCCGAACCCCTCGGTGTTCCCGCAGGGAGCGGTGCCCGAGCCCCCCGGTACTCCCGGGCCCCTCCCGGGTTCCCTCGCTCCCGCTGCCGCTCCCGCCGCTCCTCGGGGGCTCTGCCTGGCGAAGGACTGTAGGATTTGGCCATAGTCAATACAAGTGTACTTAGAGGATCCGACGCGTTGCTGAGATACTGGCTAGGATTGAGTCGTCACGAAAAAGTAAAAAGCAACTTTCCAGCAGATAAGCTTTAAATACTGATTTATTCTGTGGCTTTCTGAAGCCAGAGACAGGCAACAAGAAATCTTAAAGAGAACAGTTTTAATATAATCTCTGTGTTTCAGTGATCAGTCATGTCTGCCATCAGCACAAATGTAAAAAGAAAAAAAAAATCAGGGATTTTTTTTTTTTTATAAAATAATAGTGATTTCCAAGTTAAATATTTTTAGAGCTGATGCTTTCATGTGGAAAAAAAAGTCATATTTTACATATCACGAAACTGAACGTATTTAAATATAGCCATATAGTGTAGTATTTACCACACTCTCATCCAAATTAATGTATTTGGTTTATAGATGGCACTGACAAAAATGTATAAATCAACAATCCTATCATTTTTTATCTGACAGTCAACTGGTGCAACTCTCCTTGTAACCAAAGGCCCTCTGTCTGCCTTGCGTGGTCGCTCATGACACACACCTTATGTCATCTATTTAGTCCTACCTTTAAAGTAGCATTTTACTGAGTCGCTTTTGAAAGCCAAATTCAAAAGTATCGTTTTAAAAAATCTTCCTTCTAAGTCTGAATAGCCAAAGTCCTATTTCTTATAGAAAGCAAATAATTTAAATTTAAGCATATAATATGCTTGAAGAGCATTTCTTTCCTATTTGTGTACAAAGATGTAGCTCTCATTTTGTGCCCAATTAAAAAGGAAGTATGTTTAATTAATTTTGGTGAAATAAAGTCTGAATACAAAGTATGTATCTATATATGCGTGCGTGTGCATAATACACATATATAATGTAAGCACTGGGAAATCTACTCTAACCTAAAGCCATGGTAGACTGGATCTGCACTCATTGCAAAGGAAAGGCTTTGAAAACATAATGCTCACCAAATCCTACAGATCCTAGAAAGACAATTTAATTTCTGTTTGATCCATGTTTCCCAAAGCTCACAGTGATTGGGGAAAACAGGCAACACCTCTTGCATTGAGCTAAAGCGTGGAGTTTAATCACTGATATTTGGCATTCAGGTCTGCAAATTTACTGTGCACCAAGAATGAAGCTGGCAGAGCCTCCCCTGCTGCTGCAGAATTCATCACACCTGCAAGGACCCGCTCTGCACGAGTGATGTCTGCACTGGTGTGTGTCTAATGCCATCAACATCACCTTTAACACATACCTATAAATATAGATAGAGAGCATACATATATATATATATATAGGTGGAAGGAGAGGGTGCAGTTTCCTTAACCAGGAGGCTAAAGATTCTTGGAGTTTTAGCCTTGAACAGAGGAAAAAAGCTGTGACGTTGCAGTAGATTTCTCAGTGCCTTCTCTTAAAACCTTCATCTAAGCACACTTATGGAAAAAAACCCAACCCAAAACAAAAGAATCTCCTGTGAAATCCACTTTTTTTCTGAAAGATTTGAGAGTCAAAAAAAGGTAGAAGAAAGGAAAAAAAAACCCAAAAGCAAGAGAGAGGAAAAGCAATCCATGGAACGCACATTCCCCTCCCGAACACGCCGTGTGTCAAATGCCAGGGAATATCTGCCTGGGCGAGTCATGAGAAACGCATCGGTCGGGTTGTTTGGCAACTATGGCTGTGACAAACTGTAGCCTTTTCTTCCCTTGCAGCTAATAAGATACACATTTCTAAGGAAAACAGTATTCTCTTCTGTAAAATTGTAATGTATTGTTAATATTTGTACCTACTGTATATTTATGTCTCGGCAGAGCTATGACCGATACAGTTTATAGTAAATAACACGGTTGTGTAAACTCCTGACAAAGACAAGGTTTGTAAAGCCACGTTCTCTCTGCTGGTGAGCAAACCCTGCACTCCTGGTGCCCTCCTGCAGCCAGCCGGGCTCCCTCAGCCCCTCCGTGCCTGCTCAGTCACCCCTGCACAGAGCAAGGGCCACCTGGGGCTCATTTGGATCGCCCACCTGGGGAGAACATGGCTTTAAACAGCTCTTGAACAGAGTACAGACGTTCTAGTTACCTCTGTACGTCCTGCTTGCCATTGTGTTGGCTTTATAAGTATCTGATGTATGGAAAAGTCATGTGACTTTCATGCATTCCAGAGTAGTCTATTTTTCTGTTCAGATTTAAAAAAAAATTATATATATATAAAAATATAAATATATATCTGTATTTTTAGCAAATTTATAATAGGGCAATCAAGTCAGATTTCTTCTTTTTGTATTACAGAATAATATATTAGATGCTCTCTCAGTGTCCATTTACACAGCTGATCCCCCAACCTTTTTGTTGTTGTTTTCTTTTTTTCCGATAAGCACCTNTATAATGTAAGCACTGGGAAATCTACTCTAACCTAAAGCCATGGTAGACTGGATCTGCACTCATTGCAAAGGAAAGGCTTTGAAAACATAATGCTCACCAAATCCTACAGATCCTAGAAAGACAATTTAATTTCTGTTTGATCCATGTTTCCCAAAGCTCACAGTGATTGGGGAAAACAGGCAACACCTCTTGCATTGAGCTAAAGCGTGGAGTTTAATCACTGATATTTGGCATTCAGGTCTGCAAATTTACTGTGCACCAAGAATGAAGCTGGCAGAGCCTCCCCTGCTGCTGCAGAATTCATCACACCTGCAAGGACCCGCTCTGCACGAGTGATGTCTGCACTGGTGTGTGTCTAATGCCATCAACATCACCTTTAACACATACCTATAAATATAGATAGAGAGCATACATATATATATATATATAGGTGGAAGGAGAGGGTGCAGTTTCCTTAACCAGGAGGCTAAAGATTCTTGGAGTTTTAGCCTTGAACAGAGGAAAAAAGCTGTGACGTTGCAGTAGATTTCTCAGTGCCTTCTCTTAAAACCTTCATCTAAGCACACTTATGGAAAAAAACCCAACCCAAAACAAAAGAATCTCCTGTGAAATCCACTTTTTTTCTGAAAGATTTGAGAGTCAAAAAAAGGTAGAAGAAAGGAAAAAAAAACCCAAAAGCAAGAGAGAGGAAAAGCAATCCATGGAACGCACATTCCCCTCCCGAACACGCCGTGTGTCAAATGCCAGGGAATATCTGCCTGGGCGAGTCATGAGAAACGCATCGGTCGGGTTGTTTGGCAACTATGGCTGTGACAAACTGTAGCCTTTTCTTCCCTTGCAGCTAATAAGATACACATTTCTAAGGAAAACAGTATTCTCTTCTGTAAAATTGTAATGTATTGTTAATATTTGTACCTACTGTATATTTATGTCTCGGCAGAGCTATGACCGATACAGTTTATAGTAAATAACACGGTTGTGTAAACTCCTGACAAAGACAAGGTTTGTAAAGCCACGTTCTCTCTGCTGGTGAGCAAACCCTGCACTCCTGGTGCCCTCCTGCAGCCAGCCGGGCTCCCTCAGCCCCTCCGTGCCTGCTCAGTCACCCCTGCACAGAGCAAGGGCCACCTGGGGCTCATTTGGATCGCCCACCTGGGGAGAACATGGCTTTAAACAGCTCTTGAACAGAGTACAGACGTTCTAGTTACCTCTGTACGTCCTGCTTGCCATTGTGTTGGCTTTATAAGTATCTGATGTATGGAAAAGTCATGTGACTTTCATGCATTCCAGAGTAGTCTATTTTTCTGTTCAGATTTAAAAAAAAATTATATATATATAAAAATATAAATATATATCTGTATTTTTAGCAAATTTATAATAGGGCAATCAAGTCAGATTTCTTCTTTTTGTATTACAGAATAATATATTAGATGCTCTCTCAGTGTCCATTTACACAGCTGATCCCCCAACCTTTTTGTTGTTGTTTTCTTTTTTTCCGATAAGCACCTGCAACATTCCTCCTGGAAGTGCATCTGTGAAAGGTCATGGGGAAAGGTCATCATTGTCTGATGTTGTCGTGTTTTGTATTTTCCTGTTTGCGATACCTTAACCAGGGACTGGCTGTGGGAACTGAGAGGTTCCTGTGACAAACGCAGAGCAGGCCAGGCTCTGCCTTGGTGGCAGCAGGGGAAGGTCACCCAGCACCCCTGGCTGCAGTTTCTCCAGATCTACATCGATTAAGCTGAGAACAGAAAGAAGAGACAGGTTTTGAATCTAATTGTCCTAAAAGTGACGTGATGGAGTTGGGATAAGCATCAAAATCTAGGCTCTCATTCAAGGCTGTGACCTGAGCATGCTCAGGCACCTTTAGAGAAGTTTTTCCTGGATTAAACCATAAATGTTCAGACTTTCATTTCCCACTGGGTTTTGGGAATTTTACTTTTGGTTCCAGAGAAAATCAGGAAATGAGAAACAATTGGGGAGAATGAGAAACACAAACATTTAGAAAGGGACCAGATTTTGATTTAGTTATGGTAAAATCTGTCCATGTACCTGCTTACATAGTGATCTTCTTTGCTCCTTTGCAGCTGTACCCACAGCTATATTCACAGAAATTTAATAAGAAGCCCATGAGATAAATGCTCATCCTGAAGCTATCTCATGGCCTGTTGAGGTTTAGCACAATGAAGATCTTCAGAGCCACTCCAGCTCTGCACAGGCATTTCCTTCTGATTCGGCAGCAGTTTGCTCAGTGACCATGCTTTTGCCAAAGATGCAGTTTTGGTTCCATTTCCTCTCGTTTGTTTGTGAGATTTTCTTACACGCTCACCATAATAGCCAATAAACCTGAAGCAGAAGTAATTTGGAAAGGTGTTTCAGAAAGTCTGGGTATCCCTTGAGTGAAAGGAATAACCAGTTTTGCATGTGGTTATCAGCAAGACCTGTTCACAGGTGAAGATATTAAAGTTGGGTGGGATTTTTCTTTCTTAAGAAGCAATTAATGCAAGAGGCTGCCATATCTATTGTCAGTGACCACACAAATCCCTTCAAAAGGCTCCTTCCACCTCAGCAAGCTCATTAGAGCATAATTAATAGAACCACAGAAAGCTTCTAGTCAGACCACTCTTAACTTTGCCCTCTCACACCAGGACAGGGACGGCCCAAACCCACCCAGCCCTTTGAAGAAATGTTGATTTTCCAGCATGCATCTCACACCCCATGCTGATCACGTTTAGGCTCTTGCACTGAAACTTTGTCCGGGCCAGGCAAAGGAAACCTTTGGAAAACTGCAAGTCTGCATCCAGGACGTGTATCCCGTGCGCTGCTGGTGTTACCTAAGCCACAATAAGTGTCCTTTGACACCAATGGTTGGGTGCCACAAGTGTTCCTATCTGTAAATACTACTCCAAATTTTGCTTTGCTTGATTCTGGCTTCATTGCACAAGAAGTTTTCAGTCTTAGAGGCTTAGAAGAGAAAGCAAAACCTTTCTGCTTCCTTTTAACTAGAAATAAATCTGTTGATGCTCTGTAGGACTGAACAAGGATTAACCTTTATTTTTAAAGGGATCTTTCTAAGACTGCAGCGACACTACCTTCAAAAATTAATAATAAGCCTGAAATCCCTACAAAGACCCCTCCAAACTAGAGCCTCACGAAAGCCAGAGAGCCAAATTTATATGAAATGCCAAATTCTTTGCTGCTCTAAGTTAAATCCCATTGATGCCAATGGAGCTGTGCCCCCTTTAGATCAGTAAAGAATTTGGACCCACATCTCTAAAAGCTGATGGAAAATTAATGGTTTTGTATGGCCTCAGGGCTGGAGGTGTCTGCCCACAGCACCTCCTTGGGTACCCGTGGGGTGAGGGAATGGGAAGCAGGGGCAGGGGAGTGGGAGCCTGGAAAAGGCAAATCCTGGGCAGGAGGGCGACAGCCACGACTGAGCACCCGCAGGCAGCTCCCTCCCGATGCCACAGGAGCACCCCAGAGTGGCAGGGGACAGTCCCTGCACAGGGCCCAGCCCAGGCTCAGCGCTCCCTGCCCTCGGTCCAGGGGCTTAGGACCCTGCTGGAGATGGGCCAGGGGTCACTCTGAGCCGTGGCACAGAACCTCTGCTCCTGTTGGTCACCTGCATTTAACACCGTTCATCCCTTCTCCTCTACTCTGTGTTTTTCATGTAGGAGCTCTGCCATTTAGGACTCTTCTTCCTGTTACGTTTTATTGCCTCCACGTACAATTTGCCACATGTTGGTTCCTGCAACCCCTGGGATTTATTTTGTTTATGTCAGTTTTGTTGGCTTGTGAGGAACACTTTTTTCCCCATTCTCTGGCTCTTTGGTGGTCGGTGCAGAAAGTGACTTTTGCACTGAACCGTTCCCCACTGGTGTGTCTGGGGGGAGGGTGGGGGAGCAGCATCTCCACTTTACTTTGAATTTTGAAGCCATGATCCTGTACTCAGAAAGGCCAGCCACAGCTACCAACCAAACTCGCTTTCCAGCTAGATTAGCATTCAAAAATGCACCCCCGATTCCTGCAGCAGAATCCTGCTCTCCCTCAGGCCAGTGAGCAGTTTCAGAAAAGGGAGGAAGCAGCTGCCAGTGCTGCTCCGGGGTGTCCCCGTGCCCGCAGAGCCCCGAGCCAGGCCAAGGCTTCCCAGGGACACCCAAAGGGCACCAAAGGACAGGAGAGCTGGGGGTCGTTTTCAAAAAGTGATACTTAACAACAAATAAAAACTGGAAAATGTGCTTCCTGTGGCTCTGCTGGTGCAATTGCTTTTATAGCTGGAAACTGAGACTGACTGACTCAGACAGGTTTCTCCATTGCCCTGCACTGAGCTGCTCTTCAAACTGCAATGGGGAATCAATGGGGAACCCAGTCCAGGCAGTCTGTGAGGAAGGGCAGTGCTTGTGCCCCATAGCCCAGCAGATCCTGCATGTCTTGCACAATCTCTCCATTGGGTTATGTTGGAATTCACTCAGTCCATCAATTCTATTGGTCCAATGCACCAGCAGATGTTTTCTTCCCTTTTAAGAAATGTTTCAATGCCCTGGCACTTTGGGGTGATTACAGCAACATTAGCCATATACTAGTGTACTTAGAGTCTTACATTTTTTGTAACTTTGATTTAGTCATTCTTCGTTGAAGTTTATTGACCTCTCCAGTTGTTTCTGTAAAACGAAATTATTAAAAAAAAATCCGTGTCTTTATATGCATGTAATAGTATGAAACTGTGATCAATGTGTGACATTCAGAAACTGTACTGTCTTGTAAAATATGTCCAAATGTCTAAGGGTTTTAAAGCAATGGTCCCTTACTACAGCCTACAGAAATAAATAAAAAGGAATGGAAAACCCTGAAGCCCTTATTGCTCTGTTTCGTGATCACGGACACTAAAACCCAGCTCCGGCTGGGGGGCCCTGAGCTCAGCCCTGCAGCTGCCCGCGGGCTCAGGCGCCTCTCGCTGCCTCCTGAGAGGCGGGAGAGCCGCCCGAGCCCGACCCCTCCTGTCCGGAGCCCGGCACAGGCAGCGCCTGCAACACCCGGGCACGAACTGCAGCGTCTGCCCGCAGGGAGAGCCCGGCCGGGCACGGGGACCCCGGCTGGGCACGGAGACCCCGGCTGGGCATGGAGACCCCGGCTGGGCATGGAGACCCCGGCTGGGCAAGGAGACCCCGGCTGGGCACGGGGACCCCGGCTGGGCATGGAGATCCCGGCTGGGCACGGGGACCCCGGCTGGGCATGGAGACCCCGGCTGGGCATGGAGACCCCGGCTGGGCA
>VXBR01009740.1:305774-330083 GCA_013400215.1 Cisticola juncidis | reverse complement strand
GCCGTGCCCCGCAGGGCCGGGCCGTGCCCCGCAGGGCCGGGCCGTGCCCCGCAGGGCCGGGCCGTGCCCGCCGGGAAAGGCAGGGAAGGGCCCGAGCCGTGCCGGGAAAGGCAGGCACCGCCGCTCCGCAATAACACCAGCTGAGGAGACGGGCTGGAATGGAGTCACCAGGAGCACGGGCAGGAGAGGAACAAAGCCAGAAGCCCTCACATCAGCTAGGACTAAACACAGGAGAGGAACAGCTGTGTGCGGCAGGGAGAAGCTCTGGTCCACGCTGGGTCAGAATCATGTCATGCTCCACGCTTTGGGGTTTTTTTGTTTGTAAAATACACACTGCTTGATTCAGCTCCTGTTAAAATGCTTTTTCCAAATTAAGTGTGTTTGTAGGCAACTAATTTTTGAAAGCAGCTTATCAAACAGGAATCTCAAGGCTGTTAATCCAAGTTCCAGAACACCAGAAGATGAGAAGACAATCAAAGGAAGGACATTTTGAGAGGATTACAGGGAAAAACTAATCTTGTTAAGCTGCAAACCCTGGTCACGTGCACAACACAAAAGGAACGGTAAATGTGATTTGTGTTGCCTAGCTTGGCAAGGAAGGGAAAATGAGGAGGTCTGAGAAAGTCAACAGCTGCAGCAGAACTTAGTATTAAATTTATTCGATTTTATGTTTGGGTTTTATTCTCCTTGGCAAAACCAGGTAGAATATGTCTTTACCAAAATGAATTCTTCAGCTCAGTCAGGCTCATTGAACTCAAGAAATTCCTCAAGAGACAGCAAAAGGCTCTCCAGTCCTAGTTCTTGTTCCCAGGCAGTGCAGCGGCTCTGGTGCCCCACAGCCCATCCCGGGGCATCAGGGGACACTCTGGCCCTGCCCAGCAGGCCCAGGGTTAGGGTAAATGGCTAAAAGTCACATTTGTTTCTTTTTTAAGTACCACAGCCCCGAAGAATGTATTTGTGTTCTCTGTCACAAATGGGTCACAGTCGTATTTCTTCCCTGTGGAGTCAAGGCCTTGAGGCACAGAGCCCGGCCCTCCGAACGCTGCCAGGGTAAAAGGCTGGGGAGAAACAAGAACACTGCCCCGGCTGCGTCTCCTGCCTTTGCTGCACCAAGCACAGGGGAGACAACAGGAGAAGCAAGGGACTGCAGCACTCAGCTGAAGCCCCCCTTTTGTGCAGAGCTCACGTCAGCTTACCCAGGATCGTGTCCCACAGGAGGCTGTGACTGCAACAAGGCCTGGGAGAGGAGACATTTCTCTTACACGGGGTGTTTAACAGCATTGAACTGCTCCCTGTGGCCAAGCCTTAGCCCAGGTTCCTATGAAATACAGCATGAGCCACAAGTGACTGCTGCAGAACAGGCCCAAGAGCAGCTCTAGTCCCATCCGAGGAGAAAACTCAGCGGCAGCAGATGAAGGTAGGGAGAACTGGGGCCCACTGCTGTCAGTGTGCTCCCTGCTTTCCAATAGGAATTGCTTAGTAAGGAGTTTCTGAGTTGGAAAAATTTGCAATACAAAGCCTCAGCCTAGCAAGTTTCTTTTAATTTTTTAAATGTACAGCATTTTAGTTCTACAAATGTAAAAAAAATTAAAAAACAAAAAACCTTTACAATGTTTGGGGGTTTTAGCTTATAATGATCACACCCAACGTGATTCAATGCAATCTGGTCTGCAGCCCCTGTGGCCCAATTGCTTTGGATGATGCAAATAAAATGGCCAAGACATTTAGCTCTGAGACAGCACCTGCAGGAACTGCTCTCTATGGCAGGAGATCCCACGGGCACTGCACACAGGTGTAGGAACTGCTCCTGCAGGTCACAGGTAATAAACACTGAGCCAGCTCACACTGACAGACGCTGACACAGCCTGCGGGCCAGTGCTGCTGCAGGAGCCAAGCTCTGCTCTGCAGCACTGCCCCAGCATCGCAGGCAAGGCAAGGCTGTGGCTCAAGGTACAACCAAACAAGGAAAGAGTTCAAGTCTCTGCTTCAAGGAGGTCACATCCACTGGCTGAGCCAGGTTCCTCGTTTAAGTGAACTTTTAAGTTTCACTTTAAAGTCCAGTTTGAGTGCCCATTAACAGAGCTGCACTAACACTGCTGCACAAATAACAAACCCACAATACTTTGCATTTCCTTGCCCTGCCAGGTCTGCACACGCTGCACAGCACAGAACGTAGAACATTCTCTATGCACTCGAGAACCACTGGAAGTCACTCCACAGCTTAACACACTGCCCGGACTAGAGCACAAGCATTACAAATCCATAAAAAAGCAGCCCCTGTGGTGGTGTACAGGAATAAATTAACCAAAAAAATTTAGTATTACCATTTATTGGTGACAAACACTACGTTTTACTTACATTCCATGGGGAGAAAAAATTCCAGCGTAAACAATGAACGGAAGCAGTACTGAACTCGCGCAGCTATCGTGCTGTACCTGGACCAATGCAAACCTCAGCGCGCACCCACCGCGCGCAGAACACAACATCAAAAGCAACACAGTTATATATAAACATAGGTAATTTTTTTCAGCCCTACATGGAGATGTAATTAAACAGTATAAAGCACTCAAGGAAAATCAATCTGCAGTTTTATATGCACTACATTGAGATCATATCCTGTACTGTAGTGAGCTGTGAGCCGCCAGCGCACAGTCCCTAAAACACAGCTCAGAGATCACTGAAAGTCACGTTGCACTCGAGCTCCCCTACCCCACACTCAAGAAAACTAGAAATTAACCAAAAATGATCAAACCAAGTTTAAAATTCCTAAAGTGTTTAAATTCATTCAACCATTGGATAATTAGGGTTGGTTTGTGAAAATATGGGGCTTTTTAAAATGGTAGGACACAGCCTGTTTCCAGCGAAACGCTGCTATCCCAATAAAACCAAAATAACCACATACATGGATATGATCTTCCCAAGTTAGTTCACAGGTAACATGTCAGTCTCAGAAGACAAAGTTTCTAAACTGTGCTATGGTTCTAGATACAATTAAGAAACTTTTAAATGAAAAATTTATAGTGTCCTCTCAATCAAAACAACATAATGAAACTAAAAATGTATCACTGCTTGAAGAAAAAGCAACAGTTATGATTTAGACACTACAGTAGGTTGTAGAGACTGTAGCACTCCAACAGTTAGGTTACATTAAGAGGAAGCATTTGATTTTCTCTGGTGCTTTCAGGTTTGGGTTCAGTCAAGAGCCTGTTTCAGGCAGTGCTGTCCAGTGTTTGTCCCAAAGGGTTTGCGCTCGCCGGTTTGAGGAGAGGGTCACTTTCCATTTCTTGTTTCACACATCTAAAATGAGAAAACACCTGTTACTTAGGAGACAAAACACTATTTCCAGGAATAAGATGTTTTAAATTGGATACAAAAATTTGATCTGCATTTAACGATTTGTTACCATATAACTGCCCCGCTTTTTAATCAATTAGCACTTTGTTAATCCCACTGCTGTTGATCTGAGAGTTTATCATGTCAATGAGAAGCTCAACTTTCTCTCCTCCCAAACCCAGCCAAGGGAATAATTTGTACCCTCTCCATGTTTCTGCTGAAAATGAGCTTGGACCCGTGCATATCCCTTTACCTGTGACACACAAGATTGCAAGAGAGAGAGAGAGGAGCAGCTGGAACCCCAAGCCCACGGCAGAGTCACACTCCTTACAGAGAAATGGGGAGGGCAGCTGAGGAGAGGGAGGCCAGAAGTGCTGGGCCCAGAGCTGCTACACGGGCTGGGCTCACACCACAGCCACCACCTTCACCCCCTCACTCCTGCTCAGTGCTCTGTCTTTGACACATGAGAGCAACAGGCTTGATCATCCAACCCTCCCTCTGGTCCTGCTGCAGGGCAAAGAGCATTTCAGCCTTTCTGGAAATCAAACCCTCTCGTGTTATTTGTCTGAAAGCTCTCATAGGGTTAATTTGTATCAGTGCAAGGGAAGCTGGCAGGAACACTCACACAGACATTGGTCCATTTCCTGTCCTTGGCATCTCTGTGGTTTGTTGGTCCAACTCAGACAGCAACTTTAAAATATTCAGTGCAGCCTAAAGAGAAGAGAGAGCACTCAGCAATTCAGCCTCTGGTCAGTTCAGTAATTTAGTGAAAGTAATCCCTTAACCCAAACGAATCTCCTTATTTTGGCAATATTTAAAAAGAATTTTTAAGTTCCATAGTTTTGGTAGAAAATGCAAAGGTGTAGAATTTCATCTTGCTTCATGGAGCAATTGGATGGTGCTGTGACTGGGGATTCCCACTGCACTTGTTTCAGCACTGGGGGAATCTAACACTGCAGGACTAGAAACAGCAAGAAAAGAGACACTAAATTATTAACAGCTCAAACCGTGCAGAGCTTAAGGACAGAAAAATACACAGAACCAGGGTCCTTCTCCAAAAAGGAAAACAAGTTACACAAGAATCAAAAATACAGCACAGGTGGGCCATGTGACTGTTTGCCAGGGTCAGTGTGACATGGCTCAGGCCAAGCTCAGTCACCTCCCTAGAGAACTGGCTTTCCTTTCCACTCCATTTAGACTAATTTCAGGTGCAGCTTTCCAGCACATCCTTGATTCTGACACGTGCCTTAGTGACAGCTGAGCTCTGAACTGCGGAGGGGGCTCACAGTCACAGTGTTCAAGCTCCAAACCAGCTGCTCCTTCCCCTTCTCTCCCCTGCCCTGACCCCTGTGCTCTGTCTGACAGGAGCTCTGCACAGCAGAATGTAGAGATGGGCATGAAAATGTCCAAAGAAAGTGACAAAGAACAACAAAGTCGGTATCAAATTGTGCCCATTAGGAAAGTACTGCAACTGTTTTTAGTATAAAAATCAGCAAAACCAGGTTTTCCTAAGTGTATTCACATATTGCAAAAGATTCCTTCAGGCTGCCGCACTCAGCTCAGCTCTTGAGCCCAAAGGAACAAGGACAGTTCCTCTGAATGGGAGAAGACTGGGAACCTCCTATCAGCTCCACCTGAAGTCTTTTATAGCTGAAGTCCCCTGCAGGTTTCACTATAGCAGGCTCATTCTTTCAAAAATAAATATTTCAGCCACTGGCAATAAAAATCCTTTTTTATAAAGGGAGCTGAACAGATTTAGAGTGTCCCTTACTATCCAATGCTGAACTGCATTTCTTCCACAGGGGACTCCTCCTGCACAGCAAGGCTGGGAACGTGAGCCCAAGTATCAGAGTTCCCAGTGAAACATCAGCCATTCTGATATAGTAAGGAAATAAGCTGAGGTGCAGTTAGGTTTATATGTTCCTTTTTGTGTGTGTACTGTCATGGGCTCATGCAAATACTATCAAGATGAAACAAATGTGCTTTTTGTAGACCAAAACTGTGATCATGTGTTCAGCACATTAAGCATTATTTAGACTAGACTCTGATATTAATCATTATTTCTGCAACCTGTGAAATATTAGACAAAAGCTAGGCAGGGAACTGTAGAACACGTGCTTGCTGCCAGCAGTGATACAGAACCGTGGTGTCCCCCAGGAGCAGCACCCAGCAGTCCCATCATACCATGTCGTGGCAGGACTCCACATCCTTCCCAATGCCGTGGCTGATCAGCGGTGGCTGAGAGGAACAGTTTATAAGAGATACAAACTCGTTCTTGTTATTTTTTGGAAAGTCTTTATATTCAACCTGAAGAAAAGAGAAGGATTTATTTCTTCTCAGTTAACCAAGTACAGGAAGTATATCACAACTGCTGCAGATTACTGGCCCATATATGAAACTGAGCCCTTCTTCTCATTATTCTCTCAGCCAGCAGAATCACTCTATCTGAAGTTTAACCTCACTCACAATGTTTTTTAATAATAACAAGAGCCTGGCAAGGCTCCTGAATGCAAGTGGCTACTTAATAATGGTTGTTACTGGAACCTTTATTCTGATCACTGCTGTGTGCATTTCAAATTTCTCTACTACGCTTTTCGACCCACTGACCTCATCTGTCATATGAATGTAAGAACTTAATGCAATTCTCATTAAAGGGAGCAAACATAAGAAAATGCAGAGCTTACAGCAAGTATTAATGTATGACAGATTAGTGAAAAAACCTGATTTCCCATCAGCCAAGTTCAAGTCCACACTGTCTTCCTACATCAGGAAAATTTTCAGAAAATTATTCTTTAATTTTGTTCTTCCAAGACCTCAGAGTAGCACTGAATTGGGGCTGAGAGTGGTACAGAAATGTCCATTTAAAAACTAAATTTAAAAACATGCAAAATTTGGTACACGTCATAGGTAAAGCGAAACTGTTACACGAATTTCAGCGGGCTCAGAACTCCTCTCTCCCCAGCAGAACTACTAAGCTTTAGAACACACAGGAGCTTGGCCAGCTTTGGAAGGAGCCCTTGCCTGGATTCCCTGGACGTTGGACAGGTAGTCCAGCTGCTCGGAGGGCCTGGTGAGGGGCCCGTGGGGGCCGTGGCCCGCGGGGCTGCTGCTCTTGAGGATGGTCTCGGCCGTGGGGGACGTGCCCCCGTAGAGCAGCTCGCGCGCGATCATCGCCGTCACCGTGGCCTTGGCGGGGTTGGGAGCGGCCCGGCTGAACTCTTTGGTGTGGTGTCCTTGGCTGGCTCCCACAGCCTGGGCGACCTCGGGGACCATGGGAAGGATTCCAGCAGGAAGCTGCTGATGGCTGAGATAAGGCATCCTAAACTCATCTTCTTTATTACCTGGGAGGAGAGAGGTGCAACTGAACAGCTGCTGCTGTTTGAGAGTCCTCCTGCAGGCACACGCAGGCACCAAAAGTCACTTTGGAAAAAAGTAACTCATTTCAAATTACTTTTGAAATACCAACAAATTGGGTAAGCTCAACCAGCCTTTGGAGGGTCAGAGCTTCAGCATCATCTAGACAGAGTTTTCTTACGGAATTACTGACTCGGTGCAACACTTGCTTCTGCCAAAGGGAGCACCTTTACCTCCATGAGGAGCTTCTCCAGCTCACTCAAGCTCACAGACACCTCAGCTGCAGCCAGATTCCAGATATATCTTTTGCTTTCATAATTTTTTATTCCATAATTTAAACTATAGGAGCAAATAATGAAACCACAGAATGGCAAGAGCCACCATTAAATGATGCAAAGAGAGTGACAGTGCACAAAGTTTAAACTGTATATTGTGAGAACAAGCACGTAGGAAAGGTAAAATGGAACATTACCACAAAGAGACAAGACTATTTACAGCAAGCGTCCAGCCACAGTCAATTGACAGCAATTTGCTGACATTATGGTATAAGTTAGATTAAAGAGGGGTAAGAACAGCTTTTAAGGGGAACTCACACAGGGCTATGGATGAAACTTGCACAGGTGTGCTCAAGAAAGTTGGGGAAGACAGTGCCAACAAAATAAACCAAGGAGTTATTTTTATGGCAGAACAGATTAATGAATTTCTGCAGGGTTGAGCTGTTTCAAATCTAAGGATGAAAGCCAAAATTTGTGGATGGAAGAAAACAGGGATAGCAAAATCTGAATAGGAAGTCAGGAAGTTTACCTAAGATCTTATGGACGCAGTAAAATAGTACAAAAGTCCAAGTCAATTCCAACTTACTATAATTTAAAGAGCCAAGTTATACTAAATGCATAAAGTAACTGAAACATGCTCCCAGAACAGCAATCTGTGATAGACTGACCTCCCATAATGATTCTTCCCACCAGATGACATTCCAAAGTGCCACCTCTGTGGCCACAGTGGCCAGGTTTGGGGCCTTTTGGGTGTGACACCACAACTATTCCCTGCCTGAGACAGGTGAGGCACAGCTCCTGGTCTCAGTGCTCAGAGACCAGGCACAGCCTGAGCTGCTCTGGACAAGGCCATTCCCTCCCTCCCTCTCTGAGCTTGACCAGTCAGTGCTGACGCCCTTTCCCATCTTCATGCCAGGGGCAGGGGTCTCGGGAGGAATGAGCTCTCAGGGGTCTGAACCAGACCTTTCCAAGGGCTCCACGTGGTTTGCACAGCTTTGCCCACCCCAGAGTGCTCAGTGGCCCTGAGGGGCTGGGAGCAGAGCTGACCCCAGCAGGGCCCTCTGCTTTCCCCAGGGTACTCACTAGCTGCAGTCTCTTCAGAGCCCGGCTCAAAGAAGGTTACTTTTCTTCCGTCACCTGGTTTCTTCACCGGGGTCTTAAAAATAAAAGGAAAAGGACTCAGACACACAATATCCCTTTAAAACTTCTCTTCCACTCAAATTTTAAAGTTTTCAAGATGTAGATGATCTGACCAGCCAAAAATTTACTGAAAAAGTTATTATTCAAAAATATCAATAATTACGTCACTATCAAGAAAAGAGTAGTTCAGTGATTCTTATTCACTGAAGGCCTAAAATTGCCACATCCCAGAGAAGTGGTATTAGGAACACAGCTACTCAGAACTAGACAGCAGAATAAAGGCAGGTAAACTTCCCTGAGGGCCCCACCAGAGAGACTCCTAACAAACTCTGCACTGCAGCTGTGCCAAGGCTGTGTAAAACTGCTGCTGACAGAGCCCTATAACCTACATGTCTGTGAGTTTCTGAGACCAACACAGAAATTATCACAGGCTCTGAGACATTTCATACAGCAGGAATACATTCATTTATCCTTCTGATGAGACTTTGATTTACTTGGAAACCCAAACACTTAACGTATCCAAAATACTGGATATTTTACATTTTTTCAGAGAGCATTCCCCTCAATCCAATTGTTTCCTGGCTAGGGCAGAGGGAATGAACTTCCTACCCTGTTACTGCCTTGCAAAGCTGCCTCTGTTCAGCTTAGCCTTTGCTGCAGCATTAACCAGCTGCTGCTTTCTCAAGACTCACCTTCTCTTCTGTCTTTAATGCTGGTTTTGGAGGCTGAGGTTGAGGGACTTTGAAACCTAAAATTTCCAACATATTTTCAGCTGCATTGCGTTTAGCAACCTTTTTGTTCGTGCCCATTCCTTCAGCTGTGTGTACACCAACTTTCACCTGGACAGAAGAGGAAGAAAATTCCATTCTTAAGCAGTAGTATGGAGATTTCCTTATTAGTCATCTGTATCTCCAGAATGCCCCGAGTCACAAAATAGTTCAGGTTATCACTGTTCTAAGCAAGTTGTCATTTATTATCAATAATCATTGGCCTTCAAGCACAAAGAAACAAAGCAGAAGTCACACAAAGATTTGCATTTCATCATCTCAGCTTGTGTAACCAGGTTAGTGTTAATAAATCCTACATTACAAAATATAAGCAGGTTAGTATATCTTATCAGAATATTAACACTCCTGTTAATTAAAACATTAGGCAGTTACAACATAGTCTGCTTGTGCCCTGTGCCATTTTTTTTAATGACTCAGATCACTTTTCTTGAAGCTTTATCTTTGGTGAATGTAGCCCATTAGATATTTTGTTAAATCATGTCATGAAAATCTCTTAACTCTGTATATCACGATGACAACTTGATTACCATCAGAAAAAAAATAAAAAGAGATGCCAGCCACAGCTCCAGGTGTGAGCCATGGTCACAGCCCAGGTGTGAGCCATGGTCACAGCCCAGGTGTGAGCCATGGTCACAGCCCAGGTGTGCCATGGTCACAGCTCCAGGTGTGAGCCATGGTCATAGCCCAGGTGTGCCATGGTCACCCCCCAGGTGTGCAGGGTCACAGCTCCAGGTGTGAGCCATGGTCACAGCCCAGGTGTGAGCCATGGTCACCCCCAGGTGTGCAGGGTCACCCCCCAGGTGTGCAGGGTCACCCCCCCAGGTGTGCAGGGTCACCCCCCCAGGTGTGCCAGGGTCACCCCCAGGTGTGCAGGGTCACCCCCAGGTGTGCCATGGTCACCCCCAGGTGTGCAGCCCCACCCACCTGCATGACGAACTCCCTGCGCCGGGGCAGCCCGCGCTCTGTGATCAGCATGTACTCGGGCTCCTTCTCCTTCTTGGCCTGCTGGATCTGGGCAAGTCTGCTAATGGGGTTCATTCCTTGACCATATTCTGGACTTGTCTGCAGCTACACAGAACAGTGTTAGGAAATAAGCCAAACTTCATGAATATTTGTTTTAATAGACAAAATGCAGCATGCCCCTGAATTAATTAATCCCTACGTTTTAAAAATACTGAAATAAAAGTTGCTTAATGAAACACTGTCACAGCCAAAGAGAAATACTGAATTTATTTTGCTCCACTGTCACACTTGACCACATGTAATCCACCCTGCTAACAGCTTTACAAATTCTAATCCTGCTATATCAGGAGGGACAAGCCTGCAGGAGAATTTGTACAAGCAAAATCAAGCAGAACCCGAAGCTGTTAAATCTGAGGCTTAAAAGTCAGAGTTTGATTTTTACGAGCTGCTCTTTCCTTTATAAGGTTTCTCTTTCATCCTGAATTTACTGATAACTGCTACAGAAGTGGTGTCAGAACCCCACTGGAGTAGGGGCAAAGTACCAGCTCATCTGCTGCACCAGAGGGCTGGGGAAGGCTGGGCAGCTGAAGAGTGTTGGTAACTGACTCAGAAAAGCCTCTCTGATGATTATTTGCTCTGTCAAATTCCCAGCCTTTTCCCCCTTACCTTCACTATTGATTTTGTTTTCTTTTTGATTCGTGGCTTCATTTTCTCAACCGTAGGAAGGGGTGGCAATTTTTTCAGTTCTTCTAGGACTGCTATTGCAGCATTTTTCTTTGAGATCTTCTTGCTCTTTCCTTCACCTTCACCCATGAATTCTCCAACTGACACCTTGGTTACAAAACTCTTCATATGGGGAGGACCAGTTTCCTTGGTCACCTGTTTCAGAGGGAAAAACTGAGTGAAAGCGTGATAAACACTTATTAAAAATGGCAGGGCACATTGTTTATAGCAAACTTCTCTCAAGAACTAAGAATAAAGAGATTTTAGGTTCTCATACAATCCACAAAGTAAATCATATGCACTCTAGTAACATGCTCCCACCCAAGTAAGCATATACTTTTAAAAGATCAGATGCAGCAAGCAGTAAACAGTATTTACACGAGTCATAACCCATCTCATTAATTTACTGATTTACTGTTTCAGTATAAAAATAGGACTGTTCTATTTCACCTCCCCACAGCTTACAGCATGTCATTAAATACATCATGGTACAGCAATAAAACATTGCAGAGAAAGCAACTCTTTGGGATCTAGAATTTTAGTCCAGAAATTCTAATTTCTGAACACTGAAGTTCTGAAGAATTCTGGAGACATCTAACAGATAGCTGCCCAGAAAAACAGAAATCTGCTACACAGATTTAGGCTTTTAACTCCATTTATAACACATCATACTCCAAAATATCCATATAGTCAAAAAGTAAGAATGAATTAAGAGCTTCCACCCACAGCTGGCTGGTGTGACAGTGTATTTATACCAGTGATGCTCAGGCTAATCTGCAATAATTGAGAGTTTCATGTAAAATCTCATAGAACAGTCTCAGAAGCAATTTAGTTACACACAATTGCATTTTCTTACTATAATAATCCAGATAGTTGGCTTAGATGTTACTCTGCCAGCTCAGGAAAGCAGCATGATAAATCAATATTTTAGTGAAACAGAGATGCTCCTGTGGAAGCTCCCGATTTAAGGTAACTGAAATGATCAAGGAGGGGTAAAGAGGCAGCAAGCAGCCAGGCCAAAGGGAAAGGAAAGTCAGATGCACATGAGGTCACCTCATAGCAAGAAAAGAAACCTACTTGTGAGATTCTGCACTTGGGTAGTCCAGATCAGTGCTTAATTAAGCAAATACTTCCATATGTGTCTTTCAGCGTGAGCTCTACTCTTTTGCCTCGACTCTGCCTCGACTGTTCTAACCATTAATGCAGGGTTGTGTTTTGGCTCTTTACTGCAGTAAGGTTTTTTCAAAAAGCTTGGAAAAAAGATTGCACAGACAACCAGAGCGTAGATGTTCATTGCATGTGATCATTTTAGGGCATGAACTTGTGAACAGGTGGATTTTATTTTCTTCCCTTTACCATATAAACTCCAAGACTATCAGGGTGGCTGTCAAAGGTTAAAGAGTATTCACAACTAACAAGACATGTTAAAAGTCAGTTGTTTGGGTTATCTAGGAGAGACTCAACTTAATGTGTACCCTTAATAATCTAATAAAAACAAATCTAGAGCTTGTAAAGTAAACATACCTCAAAATTCACAGGCAAGTTCCTTTTAAGTGCAATCTCAAAAACTTGGCTTATTTCAGATTTATTGAGATTTTCATCATCTGGTTCTTTTCCGTTAACCTAAAAGAAGCATACTCTATTTAAAATAAAGATCCTATTAAATTGAATTTTATCCATTCAACCACTTTACTGAACTCTCCAAATTTTAAGTACTCTAACCTTTACTGCCATGTTACATGAATGTGGAGAAATGCAGCCCACATCCTACGGAACTGAATCTTACTTAAGGAGCTCATTAAGGTGTGTGTGTAAAAGCTTTCAAACCTTCACATTTTCATGTGCTCATTACAAGAAAGAACAAATGGAATAAGCGCCAATAGGTTCCAGAATGTGTTTACAGAAAACAAAATTGAAGTGCTACGTGCACAGATTTCCAAATGGAAGTACCTTTATGAAATACGATTTTCATATACTGATTGGACATTTGCACCAAAAGCACTAAGACAGGATCAGGTAAGAGAAAGGGCAGGAAAATAAAGATTCTGAGAGTGGGACCAACGTGAATGAGGGATGGCTGACGAGCCCCTGGCAAAGTCCTGTCCTTTCACACGCTCCCTTGTAAGTGCTTCATCTGCAGCTTTGTTTTCTCATGTCAAGAACTTGCCCAAAACCAAACTGACCATCTCTGAGAACTCAAACCTGCTGGGACAACAGTGCCAGTGAAGCTTTCCTACAGGCACACATCTCCAGGTAAAACTTTGACTGGGATTCCAAAAGTGTCTCCGCTGATGCTGGCATCAACATGAGCTAAGGCACGTCAACAGCAACAGAGAAATTTTAGTACTGAGCAGTGATATTGGAATGCAGGTTTGCATTGACTAAACTCTCCAGCAATTATGTGTCTCTAAATCTGAATGAGCCCTCAAAGCATTTACCCTTCTTGGCTCTCATCACTGTCCAAGCAAATTCCAGGAGTCCTGTGCTGCTCTGCGAGGCCCTGCCCTCTCCAGGAGCTCCCCGTTCCCTGCCCCTCCTCAGGGCTGCTGTGAGCAGCTGCTGAAGGAGCTCCAGGGCTGCCTGACCACAGCCACCATCCCAGCCTATCCTCCCCATCACGGGCACAAAGAGCAGCTGATGCTGACCAAGTGAGGTGGCAACAAACACAGAAGCAAACACTGAGGCAAAATTAGAATTCCTGCCTAAGAATCGTGCTAGGAAGCCCAGCTTTCCGTGTTTCCTAAGCTTTAAGCCAGTGCTGGATCATCTCTCTGAATCTGCCATGTGACCCCGTCCTGCTCCTCCACCAGCATGTCCAGCCCTGGGGGTCCCTGCCAGCTCCCCACAGCTCCTCTCAGAGCTCCAACACTCAGCTCAGCTCTTCAGGCAGGCTAGATCCAGCAAGAGCCAGTACTATCACACATCTTTTCCTGCCACTTGCTCCTAGATCTGCATTCTTTCCCTTAAAGTCTAATCATTTTACTCAATGATTTCTTCTTAGAATCACAGAATCATTTAGGTTGGAAAATATCTTTAAGATCATTGATCACATACACACGAATGGGATACACCAAAATAACTACACTTTAAAGGAAAATTACTCACCACTGCTATACAGAATTAAATTTCCCCGTCCTTTCAACAAGGAAAAAAATCTACATTAATATCCCAATTCGTTCTAGCAATTTATGCTTACAAGACTAAGACTAACTCCCACCTCTGGTTTCTCAGGCAAGGGCTCATTCTGCAGAACTTTCAGAGCTTTAGCAGCTGCATCATGCTTGGCAGCTTGTCTTGTTCTTCCCTTTCCATGAAACTGCTGCCCCCCAATTGAAAGCTCCACTTGATAAAGTAAAGGCCCCACAGGGAATGGGTAGAAGTACCTGCAAAGAGAGAGGTAAATAAGCAAATGATTTCACCTACAAAGCAAACAGACACCCAAGTCAGATGTGGGCAAATCTCTTGGATATCAGTAACCACACCAGCGCTGAAGCACTAGTTTGAAGAAGCCAGATTTTGATTTAGAGCCTAAAAGAATTTAGTGAGCTACCTTTGAACCAAATACTGACATTCCTTTACAATAAGAACACGTTTCTGACCAAGTGCTACACAAAGACAACACAACCATGCTTCTATGGACTCGGCAGGCCAGGAAGGTTTGAATTTTAAGTTCCTACGCCTGTATAAAATTCTTTAAACTGCAACTTTAATTTACATAGTTTCAGAAGAAGTATCAAACTGTTCATTTTTGCTTTTACACAGAAAGGAAATGCAAGAAATATTTACCTAATAATTAGCTATTTGCTTAATGAAGCTGGCTATATCTGAATGCTCTCAGAAACTCGGTCCGGCTCCCTTGTCCACCCCAAGGAAATGAAGTGCTGGGAATAAGGCAGGCACAGATGCTGGTGTGTGTGCCCAGCCCTGCCCCAGAGCTGGGTGTCCCCGCAGCGCAGGCTCGGGGCTGCACGTACCGCGGGGGGTAGGAGCCGCCGCGCAGGGCGTAGTTGTAGGTGGATCTCATGCCCGTGTAGGGGTCCAGGGGCTTGTACAGGGGCTTCTTGCCCAGCTTCATGCACAGTGCGTTCAGCTCCACCGTGGGGGTGACACTGTCTGCAGAGAGAGCACACAGAGGGGTGTCCAGCTGGCACCAGCAGCTCAGACAATCGAAACTTTAATTGCTGGCTCACTGCAGAGGAAAATGAGCTCAACTTTTGCCACATGTAGTATCTTAAATGTCTGAATTCCAAACAGAACTGCTGATGAACAAAAGGAGGACAAGTCTACATGATGCACATTAAAGCAGCCTAGTACAGTTGTGAAAAATCCTGTTACAAAAAGGTGCATTTGCTGGGAGATCTTTTGGGATTATTTTGGATGGTTTTATCATTTTGCTTTTAATTTCTGAAGCTGCTAATTTACCTATGTTTACAGCGTATCTAACAAAGTGCAGACAAAGAATTTTCTGCAGTTAAGAACTTTCTCCAAATGTACTTTTAAGTTGCCAGACTTGCTACATTCCTTCTGTGCCTGTTGCTTACTGAGAAAGATCAAACGTTTTTCTGTCCTCAATGACCTAAGAAGGTTTCTACGGCTCCTCACTTTCAAAGTGCAACTGGCTTTGTCAAAAGGCAGGTAAATTGCCACTGAAGGCCAAAACAATTTCTCTCAGTGCCATAAGAATGGACTTGCAGCCCATCCTCACTGGAGACAGAACAGTCCGTGTCATTTTTTCTAGCAGAGGCCTCACTGGCTCAGAAATCGCTGAACTCCAGTCCAAGGGCTCTGGTGCAAGGTCACTGCCAAAAGGAAATGAGCTATGGAATAGACCCCAGGCAAAGTCAGGACCTGCCAGCTGACAACTGAGAAACAGGCAGAATCACAGCTACTCATCCTCACGAACTTCAGCAATACCCAAAGCAGAAAGGTGTATTCTCTCTGTGCATTATTATTTCAAACCAGTTTGTTGTGGCACATACCTGGGTTCTTGCCTTCACTACGAGATGGACGAGCCGTGGGCTTAGGGAATTTTGTCCCTTCCAAAGCTTTGGCAGCTGCTGCATGTTGAGCTTTTTTAATACTAGTTCCTTCAGCTTCCCAATGCTGGTCCCCAAGAGTCAGCTGCACTGTAAACACCTCAAAACACAAACAGGTAATTTGTAAAAAGCTGCTTCAGAATTCGTGTCGTTTATCAGACCCTCTTACACAGAACAGTAAGTCTGTCAGTGATGCACAGGTTGAGAATATGGTAATCCTAACTCCCATGTCATCCCTAGATTTCCATCACTTTGGCCATCACCAGGACTTTCCCATACACTAAGAATTCCACCACTGCAGCTGGCCAGTATCCTGCATGAGCTCTGACAGGCTGGAAACTCAGAGCAGTGTGGGCAGAGGTGGCAGCCCAGGAGAGCTGCTGTGCCCACGTCACTGAACAGCAGCCTGGAAACTCATCCTTCCTTGTGACACAGAACTCCACTCTTGCTTTAATCCTCTGAAAGGTTTATTAAACACATTTTTCAGCACTTTGAAGAAAGTTAAGCTCCATGCCCACAGGTGAATGAAACACAATTGAACAGATGTTCTGAATGTTATTCCAATACTTTTTGTAAATATCAACTCCTTCACACCTTGAAGCTGATGCGATATTTTGGGAATCCAACTTTTTACTTCCTAGGTACCAGCTTCACATTTCCCTACCATTAATGCTATGGGGGGCTTCCCTTTCTTCTCCATTATTCTGAATTATCTTGCACCAGAATTACACACGTTGCCTTCCACTCCTGCAGGTGAAGGAGCATGACCAGCAGCAGTGAGAAACTGGGATGAGCATTTACCTTGGAATGAGCTGGACCCTGCTCACTCAGAAGCTTATACTCAGGCTGGATCTTGTTGAAACGGGCTAATTCATTCACAAGACACATGGGGGTTTTCTCTTTGGGGTTTGCCATGTTTGAAGGAGCTGAAAGGTTACATTAGATCAGATAAATGAACTGATAACTGTGAACTCTACTGCAAATTTCAATTAAAAAAGGAATCTCAGTGCTCATGCACCATCATTAAATTCAAGGTTCTAATGCAAGTATGAGGTTAGAAGACTCCTGCACACAGCTCACTTGTCTAGTACTTGTCAAGGACCAAATCTTCTGAGTATTCCTCATTATCACTTGCTTTGAATAATTTCAAAAATTCAGTTAATTTCATTTCCCTCCTCCTATTTTCCCTTATAAGCTATATTTTATTACCCTTTACTTGTTCTATTGCATTTTGTTAAAATAATATATTTATCATTAAACTGCTCATACAAGAACTAAAGATAACAGAACTAAACAAACTACTTCAAACAACTTTTTCATATTTAAAACAAGCTACTGGTAGAAAAGATTGATAGCAATGTTTCAAAAATTTAATGTCAAAAAAATTAAAAATATTCTTTACTATTAAAAACATATCCGTAATTGCTGGAACTTTATGTCCAAGTATGCTTCTACCTGTCTCCAACAGATTTCATTCCACAGAGAGCCACTGCAGTTGGATAAATATTACTTATAAATTATGTGTAGGTGCAAGACATCAGGAATGTATCATGCCAAGCTACAAGCATTAAAAATACACACAGCTACTAACCCTCTATCTTACCTGCAGCTGCATTGGTGGATGTAACTGAAGCAGAGGGCAAAGCAGAGTTCTGGATAGGTCTGCCTGCATTTTCAGAGGGCAAAGAACTGGTAGTAGAAGGAATACTCAAAGGCTGTGAAAGAGATGGGTTTTTATTCAGTATTTGGCTTCCTGCAAGAGCAGCAGAAGGATTCTGAATCTGAACTTGAGACATGTTCACTTCCAACCAGAGCAGATTACTGTAGGCAAACAGCTTTGGACGCAGACAAACTCCAATTTTGGAAACCAAATTGCTGACCTAAAATGATGAAAGATGAAAAATAGATTATATGAAATATTTAGCATTCTCTAACAACCTACTGAAATTATTCCTCCATCAGCAAAAAGGGAAACAGTGTTCAACCAAGCCCCCATTGTTCCCATTTTGTCCAGTTAGTCGCTCACACGTCCCGTTCGCACAGCGCAGTTCCACCGCACGCCCCAAGGGTTTCACACTCCTGGCAGTCACAGAAGATTTATTTATGCTTGTTCAGGACTGTCCATCTCTTTTCTCCGTGACTGAAGCAACTTTTCTCCACTTAGGAAGCAAATCTGTTACTTACACCCAGAGCCACTGGTAATACACTGAACAAAGAGCAACTTCCATGGACAAATTCTATTTCATGCATTCTACCATTTGAAGTTAAACTTTTTCACTTGGAGGGCAAGAAATAAATGCAGTCTTTACCAAAAAACTATTCAGAGAACATATCCTTTATTATTACATAGAGTTTCCACCAGGATCACCAAGAGTGCCAAGCCACTTATGAGGGGAGAAAGCTGGAGTCCAGCAGGGAATGCTGAAGCAGCCATGGCTGGCAAAAGCAAAGGTGTAGGAGCTCAGAACCTCTATCTGCTACATGCATTGTGAAGGTTACTTCTATTTCAGGCAGGACCTGTCCCAGTCACAGTTCAAGCACGGACTGGAGTCCCCTGGCTCTGCACACAAGGGCAGAAGTGCTCCGGGCACCCGTGGCCATTTCACAGCCCAGGCCTGCGCTGGGACAGAGCTGCCCTGTGACAGATCCGTATGGGATTCCTCTTACACATGGATGCAAAATTATCCTCGTGTTCAGGCAGGGGAACCTAAATAGACACCAACAGGTCAGCTGTCCATATCCACTTACAAGCCCTGTACCAATTTATTTATTAAAAATGCATTTTACGGCCAAGTAAATCCATGTCACACACAGAGGCACTCAACATGCACACACACACACCCGTGACCTGCAGATGTGATTGGGCAGCAAACAAAGGTTTATTCTTTCCTAACTTCTAGGTGAAAAGGAGAAATCACTGCTCCAGCTACCACCAGGGGGCTATTAGTAGCAACACAACTCCACTAGTGCTCTGTGAGCTTCAAATTCTGAACCTGTGAATGGATTTCCAAATGTGAGAGCAGCAGCAGTGAGTCAGAGGGAAGTTTTTAGCTAGTTACTGACAAAACAAGCCTAAGAGAAGCTAAATTAATACACTCATGGAAAGAAAGACTTAATTATTAATTAAATAAGAGGTAAGGAACAACTGCGAAACAACAGATACACCACCAAACCTACTACCTGGAGTATTTTAACTTTGGAAAAAAACATCCTAAGCATGTCAGACTTACCACATTACCACCTGGATAACTTTGTTTTTACTAGAGAGCAAAAAAAGTTCAGGTCTCTTTAGCCCAGAGGACACACATGCAGATTATACTCAAAACAAATCCTATATTTGACTTCTAAATTTGCAGCAGTTACATGCTGGGTGCACTGTAACTGTGAGAGTGGCATCACAGAGTCTGTCTAAAGGACCTCCAAGAAATTGTAAGACAAAGAAGAGAAGTATTTAGAATAAGACTCCGGGGTAATAACCTTACAATCACTAAGTTTCATTCCCAAGAGCATCACTAGAACCACTGAAAATTTTCAGATGTAACACAACAATAATAATTGCCTGGCAAAGACTATACCAAAGTCTTGCAGATGAAGAAGTGCAGTGAAGCCTTGCAGCAAGAAAAGCAAATGCTCCTCTCCAGCTGAAGTGCAATGTCTTTCTAAGAAACTGAAGTTACAGGTTTTGGCCACCCATTGTGGGAACACAACACCAAAAATTGATATTTTGATGCCAGAAACATCAAGGTGATTGAGATCATGCTGGAAAGGACGTGTGACAGTGATTTCAGCAAACTTCTCCAGGCAGTTTGCTTCCAAAGCAGGGCACCCCCTTTCACAGAGCTCTCCTTCCCCAGCCTCCCACAGCTCCTTTCCCTTTCTCCTCCAAGGGTCTCTGAGTGTCACCACAACAGTGATCCCCACCAGGGCTGCTGCCATCAAACATCCCTGTGGCCAACACTAAACTCACATGGATTTACAAGGGACAGAGCACTGCTCATCACATGGGTTTAAATTTTTATTTTCTTTTGGTGCATCCATGCCTGGAACATTCCCAGATCTTAAAATGCAAAGTTTGGGAGTCACTAAGGTCACCAAAGAACTGCACCAACATGTGAGCATGGCCAGTCCACTCAGCCAAAAAGAAATTATGATCTTCACATATAAAAGAATGTAAAATTTTTAGATAAAAGCTTTCCTTGTTTTTTGTTGTTTCTTGGTTTTGGGTTTTTTTTTTGGTGTTATAATTGACACAGGAGTTGCAGACAGAAGCCAGAGAATCAAAAAAAAAATCAAATACTTCCTATGGATAATCATGTTTTACCACAATTTGTCATTTTTTTAGTATGATGCAAATAGAAAGGTAAGAAACTTTAAGGTTTTAAGTAAGTTTCCAGTACCTTTAGGAGATCCGGAGAATGAAGATCTGTATTTAGTTCTAAATAGGATATTTATGATGGAGAATGCCTAAAAGAAAAAAAAAGAGAATTAGCATTTTGCTTCCTAAAGACACAAAAAAATCTTGTGTAGAGAATCTCTCACCCTACACTGAGTTTGCCTCATCTGTTTGATCACGAGGACTTGTGTGACCCTTCCATTACCATGAAACTGCTCAGCACAGCTGCTTTTCCAAGCAGAATTTCCAACCTGATCCAAGAATCTTCTTTGCTCTTTCCCCAGTCCCAGGATGTTTCTCACCCAAGCAGTGGAATCTCACAACAGTGTTCTCTGCAGAATTACAAGAGTCACTTGCCAATTTTCCTTCTGTAGTGAGGCTTTCAGTTCTTCTTTAGTGAGGCTCTTTCTAAGAGCCTGAGAGATCAGCTCCCAAAATTAGACCCAGACCTTAATTCACAAAGCCAAACCAAAAGCAAGCCCAAACTGAGAAACTCTGGTGGCTATTAATTGCAAAAATTGATATAAATTCTACCTTTTGGCTATCACTTCTAGTGATTACACTCACAAATAGGCTAAAACCATTTTAGAATAAAATTATCTCAGTGCTACATATGAAACCTGTCACTGCATGGACTACTCTAAATGGAAATCAAAACCTATTTTATTCTGCTTACAAATATAGCACAAACTGTTTAATCCTTCTTTTCCATGCCTAAGCCAACTGCGTGCAGATGCCAGCAACATCATTCCCAGCCACAAAATGGGGGAGAGCTCAGTCTTGGTTCGGGTTAGAAGAGGACAGAGCTCTTGATTTCCTTCAGACAGGCATTTCAACCCCTCAGGCTGACTCCAGGGCTGTGAGCAGCTCTCCTGCAGAACAGAGGGGATGCAGGGCCTGGACCAGGCTGGCATCACACCTGTTGTTCACCAACAGGACAGGGAAGAGAACACAAGAGGGTTGCAGCCAGCTCAACTTCTCTTCTAGGGAGTTTTCTGGAGGCTAAACTAAGCATCTGAAAAACAAGGAAATGGATCATATTTGCAGGCAGGGTCAAGACCCAGTTGCACAAAGATACCAGAGTTTTCTCCCCCAGCCATTCCTGTAGCCCTGCCAAGAACGAACCCCTGGACCTCGGCAGGAGAAGCCCAAGGGGCTGGGCAGGCACTGCCCACTGGTCACCACGGCACAGACACCACTGGTGGCACCAGCAGAGCAGAGAACAGTTACAGCAACAGCACTTCCCAGCACAGGCTGTGCTGCCAGGCTGCTCTGGGAAAAGCTCTCCCCATCCTGAGGGGCAGCAACAAGAACCAGGCTGAGCCAGGTCTGCACTGAGCCCTCAGCTGGAGCCCTGCAGCCCCGGGAGGACAGGCTGAAAGGAGCAAACTCTGCTTCAGAGGAATACAACCGATGGGAAAGCTACCAAAGGATCTGAACTGGGCATTCTGAGCAAGAGAGGGATGCCTGGGGCCTGAGAACCACCAGTTCGTGTACTTGAAAGGATTTTGGAGAGGAAAAGAACAATCTGTTCTTTATGGTGAAAGCAATGGGTTTAAATGCATCAAGAAAACCATTCCTGACAGTGACACTGAAGCGCCCTGCTTTGGTGACAGAGGGTTCCCTGGCTGGTGGCGAGCTGCAAGTCCTGGGCACTCAGGATGGGGCTGGCACACCTGCCGAGGGCTCAGCCCTTCCCTGAGTCCCTGTGGGGCTGCAGACACCTCTGTGCTCCTGGCTGCACCAGCACCTCTCATCCGAGGGACACGAGGGCCTGGCTGCTGCCAGGTAACAGCTCTGGCAGCACCTCAGTGGGTCCTGCCACAGGCTGGCTCTGAGCTCTGTGGAACCACTGGCAAATACAAGAGACCAAACCCTCCCAGGAACAGCCATCCTTCACGCCAGGACCAGCACAGAGAGGTGTCCTGCTCCTCAGGAGGCGCAGACCCCGACACTCCTCTCGTGCCCCCTGTCAGGAACCAGCCCTGGGTGCCCACTCAGCCCTGCTGCCCCAAGCAGCCCCGAGCAGCCTGAGGAGCAGCACCAGTGCCAGACACCAAGGCTGTGTTACGAGGCTTTCTGACATCGCCAAATAAAGGCCACGTGACAAACACTGTCCAAGAGCAGGTCCAGCCACAGGAAATGAAATGTTGCAGGAAGCACTGATTCCTCCCTGAAGAGCAGAAGCTCCACTGCACGGGCAGTCAGCAGCCCACGGCCAGAGCAAGGCACGTTCCTTGTTCCTCATCAGCGACAAACTGCTCAAGCAGGGAGTGGATTTACCCTCATTTCACACCCATCCCTGTCAAGGGGTGAGGGTGCCCAGGGGCTCAGCTCACACAGCCTGAGGCCAGGCAGGTTCCTGGAGCTGTGAGAGGTCCAGGCCAGCTCCCAGCAGAACTCACGGCCTCACCAATGAACAACCCCTGCTCCCCTGCATGCAGACTGGGAACACACCAGTGTGCTCGCTCCTGAACAAAACTGTGAGCAGAATGATTCCCTCTCTCCTCCTGTTTTTAAGGAGTTTTAAATAACTCCAGAGTGGTGGCTGAGTCTCTTTTCCCACACTCAACTCTTTTGAGGCACAAAAAATAAATATCTGCAAACTCTAGATTTCTTGAGATGCTCTGTTACCTAAAATACCTACCCACATTAGGGGTAGCTTTGTAACGTACAGCATAAAATTCTGAAGCTGCTGCAACAGTGTTTAAGAGCATCAATTTACAATTGGAAAGTCTAAACTAACACTCACTATACACTGATAAACAATGACTAAATTTTACAGGCTTAAGGCTATTTGCACAAAATGTAAAATACTGGTTGAACAGTGTTTTCTTCTTAGATAAATCTTCTGCAACATTTTTGAAAGACAGGGTCCATCCCAAAAGTAACAGTGTAGAAAAAGATGCTTCTCTTTTTGCTAAGGGCACAAACACTAGTATGGGAGCCAAGATATGGCTACTAATAAGAGAAGAAAAGCTAAACCTTGAAAGTAAAAGCTGAAGGAAAAGAGGGAACTACCAAACATACATATAAACCAGACAGTTCCAAACAGTGCAAACTGATAAAGTGGAAGTGATATACTGAAACCTAACTGTTTCCTCCTAGCTCAGTTAGTGCTGTGGCAAAACAGTTCACGGATCTTGGCTTTTTCCCTGCAGTAGAGCAGGTCACAGAGCCCAGGACACTGCTGAGAGCCAACACCCAGACCTCTGCACTCTGCTGGGGCATCTGCAGCACCTCTGGTGAAACAGCCAACCCCGGCACGGGCCCTGGCCAAAGGAACTGGGAAAAGGGCTTTGGGAATGGTCATTCCTCTCCAAAATAAAGCTGCTCTTCTTCAGGAAGATCTGAAAGGCACAAAGCAATTTCTAGTTTTGCTCTGGATTTGTACAATCACACCACTTCAAATTTATTTCAACCTATGAATACTTTTGCCACAAAACACATTTTTACTGACTTGTACTGATAGTCAAAACATCATTCATGATGTTATGAAAAACTCTGAACACAGTGGCTGCTTAAAATAACCATATAAAATGGAATTGTTTCTTGCATGCATCCTTTTAGAGGAGTCTTGAAATAAGTTTGTGATCCAACTTTATAAAATAGAAAATACAGTAAAAAATTCAGCCCTTGGGCTCATTACATTCTCCTCAAGATGTGACAGACTTTCAGTGAATCTCTGTAAAAGTTAGCACAAAGACATTTGTTGCATGTGTGAGATAACAGACAAACCAGAAATCACTTTATTACATTGCAGCCAGAGCTGCATAATTGGAACTCAGGTTCTCCTGTCCACTGGTATTAAAAAACCAAACCCAGAACACTTGTCTCCAGTTTGAGCACGGGAATTGTGCAGTACACCTGCATGTTCTAGTCAGAAGAAATGCAATTTTACAAATATACCATTCCAAAAGCAGACAACAGACTTCATTTAGATATTTTATTTCACAGATCTACGTGTGTGTGTATATATATATATATATACACCTAGCCTTCACTGACATTCTAAAGGATGTTCCTCCCAGGTTTGCCCTCAACCCGTCAGAAAAGCAATGACAAAAACACTCAGCAGATGAACGCACCATGAAAACGGTTCTGGCGTTAGCAGGTACAGCATCCCCTGCACGGACAACCCAAAGCTGCACTGTCTAGGAAAGGTTTAAACGGAACTTGTTGCTTTGCTTCTCACCACAAACCGGCGTCCTGCTCGGGACACGGGGAGCGATGGTGGAGCAGCGACGGCGGCCGGAGCCGGTGGGAGCGAGGGGAGCGCCGGGGCTGCGGGTCCGGCTGTGCCG
>VXBR01009740.1:286423-305197 GCA_013400215.1 Cisticola juncidis | reverse complement strand
GCCGGGCTGGGCCGCTGCGGCCGCCGTCGCTTCCGGCCCCGCCCCGCCCGCTCCGGCCCCGCTCGCTCCCCGTCCGCAGCCGCGGTGTCCGCAGCGCCTTTCCCTGCACGGAAAGGGCCGCACTCTGTAAAACACACACTCTATAAAACACACATTCTATAAATACACACGCTATAAAATACAGGTTTTGTCCTCGCATCGGGGCTGTCCGGCAAAAGAAACGTGAGAGGAGCGGGCGCAGCCGTGGCCGCGGCGGGCACCGAGCGGGGCCAGGGCACAGCCGAGGCAGGAGGAGCGCGGGCGTCACCAGCGCATTCACGGACGCGCATTCAACAGACAAAATCTCACACTCGGAACGCGGCGGGAAGGAGAAGGGACTGCAGCTGCAGCAGGAGCGGTGCCGGCGGTCCGGGAGCTGCGGGAGCCTTGGCACGGGCGGGACCCGCTCCCGAGGGCCGGGCCGGCTCTGTGCCACCAGTGACCGCAGCTCTGCGCCTCTCCCAGAGCTTTGTGTGCTCTGTGTGACCCTGCCGTGCACCTGCACTAGTGCGAAAAGAAAAACCCTCCCGGCCACACGATTTCATATCCTAAGTGTAAAACATCTTCTTTTAAAAACAACTATATTCGTCTAAAACAGTAAGTGCACAGTGACAGGCATTTTAAACAAGTACTTCTTATTTATTCACAATTTAGATAAAGTTTAAGGAAAGACAAAAGAAATACAAAGGACAACATTAAAATGAAAAGGAATTTTAGTGACTGAAGTGAGTTTCTACAGCCAGTGCTCTCCACACATTTCCAAATATGATCCAAACGCTGCAGATGCAGATTTCAAACCAATCCCGTAACAAACCACTATGACTATTCCCTTTGAAATTAAACTGGGAATGGAAGTTAGCCACCTTTATTTATGAGTACACAAACCATCAAATTCTTCAGTTTCAGCTTAAAGCCACACCTATCTTGTACAAGATGGAATCTGCAATACAATTTCAAGCAGTTTTTTCATTCTGTCTGATCTCTGCTATAGAGCAGAGTCCGCCTGCTGAGTTCTGACCTTGCCGGGTCTCTGCAGTCAGAGCAGACTGACACTGGCAGCCTGGAGGTATCCCTGGAGGTACTGCAGCGCTTCTGCGTTCAGGCTGGTGCTCAGCATGGACAGAACCTGCAAGCACAGGGTGGGCAGAGCTGTGAGGGAGGGAATCGTGAGCCCTCCTGCCAGCCCCTGCCACAGATCACACACAGCAGCTGCCTCAGGGAGAGCAGCTCACCCCTCAGGCAACCTTCACTGACCAAAATCTCGGGCAAAACAAAGATGCTACAGGCCAAGAGAGTTAACTGCACACTCACCTTGTCTAATTTGAGATGAGCTGCCTGAATTCCCCAAGGACATGCAACCAATTCAACTCAAGATATGTAGTAGCTACAGACCATCATTGTGTACATATTCCTTTCATTTAAACTTGCTGTAAAACTAAGTGCTGTGAAAATAAGGCCTGTCTAAAGGTCCTAAGGAAAAGCTTTACAAAAGCTGTATTCCAATGAAGAATAAAACACAGCACGATCCTGCCTCCTCCTTATGCCCTCCTTCATTCTGCTGCTGGTGACACAGGAGCAGGGAGAGCCCCTCTCACAAAGGCCTTGGTGCAGGCTGGGCACCATCACCTACCCTGCCGGGGCACGCCGTGGACAGTTTGTGCAGGGACTGTGCCAGGTGGATCCTGGGGTTGTTCACCATCTGCCCCACGGGATCGTGCTCCTTCTTGCCAGCAAAGGCCAGCTGGGAGAAGGCAGTCTGGTAGCCCGGGGTGTCCTCGATGTCGATGAAGTGCTCCTCGTCGGGGATGGTGTCATCCTCAGGCAGCTCAAAGAGGCCAATGAGGGCCTGCAGCAAAGGGATCCTGCCAGCAGAGAGGGGAGGGCAAAACTGGAGTGCTCAAAGTGAGTCAGGACAGGGGGTGTTTTACAAGGATGCTCCAATTATTTGGAACCCCTTATAGCTTAGCCTTTGCAGGTCCTTGCTTGGTACTGAAATCATAAATGCCCAAGGTATGCTGGACCAGAAGAACATTTTACTGGCATAATGTGGGCACTTCTATCAACAGCATGAGCAATGTATGTATTTATCATGTCAAACTGTCATGAAACATACCTAAAAATAGCAATGATTTTCAGGGCACAGCTTTTTTTTAAGTACATTTAAAAAACAGTTCTAGTTCGGGGATCTAGTCTGGGATCCAGTTTGTCATCAAGTTCAAACTGCCTGGCATGCCAGACTGCTGGACTGGCTGACAATTAACCCCCCTGGTAGCTTTCCCCAAAATTCCACTCTCAAGCTGAGCTGTTACATTTTTCTGTCAGGTTATGAATACGCTCAGGTGTCCTTACTAGAAGAGGTTAAGTCAAAACTGGGCCTGGCTTTTCAGAAAGAATACAAACTGGAGGAAAGCAGGTAATTTCCCTAAATGCAGTCCCAGCTAGCCAAATCCGTGCTATCTCCATCAAAAACATCTCTAACCAGATCTGTCATCCTCTTTGAAAATAGTTTCATTTCTTGAGAAACAGAAGCAGTAGAGCCTGAGGAGATCACATGGAGTTTCCTTCAAGGATGCATTTTGGTCTGAGCTCACATTTTCAGTAACTCACACAGCCTGGCTGGCACAGCCTGGTACCTACCACAGCTTGGTGTACTCGGTGTCCATCATGGGAGGACATTCTGTTAATATTTTTGTAATGCCAACAGCACAGATTTTCTTTTCAACTTGTCCAGACACTTTCTGGATTTCAGGAATTATAATTTTCTCCAACACCATTCCAAACATCCTATGGTGGCATTGAGAGAAAAAGTGTTAGAATGCCTTTTTAGCCTTCTGGTGACAAAAGAGAACCAGAAACAATATGAATCACTAGGAAATAGACACAACCAGATAATTTGTTAAGATGCTGCCCTGTTCCAGTAGACATTTGCACATACAAACTTTTCACAAAGGGTAACAACTAAAAACATCAATCTTTCCTTTTTATAATCTTAGATTAGTAACCTTTACTATCAGTGAGGAACTCTGTGTGTGTCAGAAATTCATAAAAATAAGACTTTCTAGATAAATAAATGAACCACATTAAGAGAAACATTTGGTGAGTCAAATTAGTGATAAATGTAGTCTGAAAGTCTAGCTAAACAGACAACTCTTGCTTACTTCAAAAGATAAAAATAACAAAGCAATATTAAATATAACCAAAACAAACAAAACATACTAACTTTGGCTGTATGCTGTCAAATATTTCCTGCAGAGCTAATGCCCCATATCTTACACAATACAAGTTAATGAAGACCAGGAAACCTGTAACGAGAAAAAAGTCAAAGTGAGACTCAAGGTGAAAACAAAAGAATAGTTTTAGAGAGAGCAGCAAAATACATTCCAGCAGGTTTTCCAAGGGGATAGAAATGGCAGTCTATATAGGTGTTCACTTTAAGTGAAGTACATGAACTTGCTGCCTTGGATATGCCTACAAACTGATCTTTTCACATAGCACAACACAAAAACAAGGTGGACAAGAGTCATTCCTTTTCCCCTTGCAGCACTTACAAAAAAGGCATTAGACAAGCCATTTGCAATTTTTTCAGGGCAAGAACCAAAGAAACTCTTCAAAAACTCTAATTTTAGCAGAAAACTTCACACAATGCAGACTCTAAAGTGAGGCATAACCCCTTTTCACAGGTGCAGTATATTAAAAGCACCACTTCAATTTTGTTTGTGGAAGACCATTGTAAGCAACTCAATCATTCTTGTCCTGTCAGGTGACATGAACCAGGTTTTACAGGGGTAAGTAATGGACACAGCATGATTTGTGTAGTGATTGTCACACCTATCCCTCAGTCTGTGTCTCCATGGGCACGACAGGACACTTGTTCTGTGCAGCTGCACCTCTGAACTGCTGCTGTCACCAGAGCTTTCCACAGAGCAAGGAACTTACTTTTGATAAATTTTGTTGTTTTGGAATTTTGAAGTCTTTGGAATAGCAGAATGAAGATCTGTTTCCTGTACTGGTCAACTGATTCACTGGAAATTTAAAAGGATAGTTATTCAATTCACACTAGGATTTTACTGATGCCACTTCACAGAAAACATGTATAGAACTGTTCAAATCTATTTGACTGAAAAATGTCATGTTTTCAGTTATTAAAAATTAACATTTGGCATGTTTATATGATGACAGTCATACAGAAGTTAGCTTTAAATGCAATTTCAGCTCATACTCACGGAGGCATATGCTCGATGATACTGTTTAGAAGATAGAACCCTTGATGATCATTAGCTTTAGAGGCAATCAACTTCTGGAACACGCCTAACAATCCAGGCTGCAAGAAAAGCAGATATAAAACCCTAGACAACAATTCTTCATATGTGACCTACCAGAAGATTGACCATTACCATTTCAGGCATACACCAAGGCAAAAGCCTTCATAAGCTAAGCCAGGATTCAGATTTTGTAGTTCAGGTCAAGGAAGACACATTTTGGCTTCTCCTCACTCACTCTTCTCAAGACTGTTCTGAACAGAACCTGAGAGTTCTCATTATCTATGTGTTTAATGAGTCGAACAAGGGAGGGAAACTGCGCAAACTTATCTGCTTGCAAGAACTAAGAGCAGGAATTTTTCATCGCAGTTGACAAAAGCATGACAGCCTAGAATTCACCTCACCCACGTCAGGAAACAGCTCCCCAGGCCCCACTGAGAGCTGGGTTTGTGTCTGTGTGAGCCCCAGCCCTGCCCCACTCACGATCTTGTCGGCGGCGGCGCTGGCGATGGTGCTGGCGCCGCGCTCCAGGTACGCCTGCAGCAGCCGCACCAGGGGGGGAATGTTCCCTGTCCTCTCCCAGAGCACAGGCTGCAGCAGGTGGGGAAACAAGGCCATGTAGGACGAGGGGATCTCATTTTTATGCATTTCTAGGAGCAGGGACATCACTTGAAACACATAGGGAATGAACTCTGGAAGAGAAACGATCACATCACAAAGTCAGACAACACGGTCACTGTCAGTGCCCAGACACCACTCGTCTGTGGATTGAACCCACAATTTTATGTTATTATCACAAAGATTTCAGTAATAAAACTCTGAACAGAGTTTGTTTGTTCAGAGTTTTATTTGGGTTTTTAGGGTTTTTTTATTTCTTTGTTTGTTCCCAAATGTAATTATTCCAAAAATTAGCAAGCGTGGATATATACACTCTCTATTTCCTCTACCCGTTAATGTTTCAGAACATAAAAGCAAACTACTAGAAACAAGGCAATAGAATTAAGAATAATATTAACACGCTTTGGAGTAGTGATTGCTAGATACTTTAAAAATGGAATTTAAGAGGAATGCTGTTGCCATCCCCGGTGGAACAACCCAAGGGCTCACCCTGCACGTCGTTCTGCAGGATCTCGGTGAACACCAGGAACAGAGCCTCCTCGAAGCTGCCCACCGCCTCGGGGCTGGCCTTGCACGTGATCCTGATCGACAGGCAGATCGACTCAAACATGTAATGGTTGAAGTGGGGCTTGCTGGGGTTCTGGAAACGAATTGTAAACAGACAAATCAACCCAAACTTGCAGACCAGGCACTTATTTTGCTACGTGTATTTTTTATTTCAACTGAAGACTAAAGTAGCATTTCAGACTAGGGATACTTGTAACTCATGTACTAATATGCTTACAAAATTAATTCCACAGATAAAAGCAAACATAAAGACCTCTAAAGCATAAAGGGGAGGGTTTTTTGGTAGCAAGTGTTTTTGAAGCTCTATATAAACTGGCAAACAGTTAAAATATCACAGAACAAAAACAGAAAAGACTATTTTTCAATCTTTTAAGAGTCCAGTCAATTCTCTACTGAATACTCCTTATAAGCTGCAGTTGAGTTTAAACTGTGCAGAGCAGTAGTTTTCTGGACAGCTGATGGAGGTATTCTAAATCATTCCTTATTGTCAATGGTTAAGAATTTGCCAAGTCTAAATAAAAAATTTAGAGAATTTTACTCACCAAAAGCAGAAGGGTAATTTATTTAATTCAATCCCACATTTCAATGCCAGTTATTATTAGCTACAGAAGTTTCATGGGCAAAGAATACGGGATTTGTGATAAAACCAGATTATTGCTTTGCACAAGCAATCATTATACTACAACAAACTGGCATTCCAGCAGTTCATATGGTGCTTCTAAATTTCTGATGAGAGCAGGAAGAACCTTCTCAGAATATGTTCTAAAAGGAAGGCAGTACCTCACTAGAATGCTGTTTCAAATTCATTGTGTCAGAAAATATTAAACTATTTAGAGTATTCTAACAGCACAACACCAACAAGGCACATGTAGGTCCTCAGCCAGACTGCCCTAAAAGGTGGAAATGATCCTTCTGCTCTGTTCCTTTACCTTACTGACAGCCAGCAGTTTCTGTGTGAGCTGTGTGATGACAAAAGGGATGTATGGGATTATGGACTCCTGTAGCAGAGAAAAACTCCTCATGATGGCTGCAAATAAATGGAAAATTTTAGCTTCTGAAGACAAAATACACTTCCGCCACTCAACATATGCCTAAATCCTGTATTGTTTTTTTTTTCTTTGTATTTTGTATTTTACTGTTAAAATAGGATCCCAAGGAATTAGGTACAGAATAAAGGAGCACTCGCTGCAAGAACATTCAATCTATAATTATGACACAGCAAAAAACAAAGCCTCCTTATTCCCATTCCACAGATGAACACAGGAGATTAAGTAACTTCCCAAAGGCCATCACTTGTCCTGGGCAAGGCTCTGACCTCAGCATCCTCTTAGCCATGGTCAGATCCATCCTCTCACCAGGCATGACCACATCTCCTCCCCACGACCAGACTGCTCAGATCTTCCCCTGACACTGTCCAGGCTGTCCTGAACACAACACTGCCATTTCACAAATTATTTCCCACAGGACCATCATGTTCAGTGTTTCTCTTTGGTACCCTAAGTTTAGTCAAAGATGACTTGATACAGCCTGAGAAGTGACTGCAGGCTCTTCAATACATTTGCACAAAATAGGTTTTGCAAATAAAAATACCAGGAACCTGTCACTGTAAGCCTTTATCTCAAGTTAACCAAGTTATTCTCATATTGCAGGACTCATTAGGATTGTACCTTTCATAATGTATTCATTTTCAGATGAGCCAGGAAGCGTCAGAGCTTTGAAAAGGTTTGTCAGCAGCACCTCCACAAACGGGGCCATTTCTGCAGCTGTGATGCTGTTAAGTGAAACACAGCTCCTTAATGAGGAGAGTCACAAACTTCAAACCTTATACAATACATAATATATGACACAAAGGATCCCCACAGGTATCTCTCATCCTTAATACACGAAGTCTATGCAGCAATGAATTTATTTCTGCTTGAACACTTACAGGGTAGCATTGTTGGTCCCTCTCATGGTGAACAGCCTTTCCAGAGCATGGGCTGCGTAGGTGTGGACCACGATACTTTCTGCTTGGAGATGATTGATCAAGAGAGGAATAGACACCAGCAGTTGCTCTTTTGGTACCTACAAAAGTACAGCAACAAATCCAAAGTACATTAGGAAATACAGATGGTTCAGCTCTAGAGCACAACCAAGCTGGTCAGTGACAGCAGAGCTGGGCAGAGGGAGGCACCCTGAGAGCTCCTGTTGCTGCTTCACATCTGGCAGAGGCAGCTGCTTCTGCACTGCTGTGTGCTTCCCCTGAACACCAGAGAGACACTGATTAGCTGTAAGCACTGTAATCCTAAGGTATATTTCCCTTTTCACTTTACTTTGTCTTAATAGGTAATTTAAAATATCAAGGTTTAACAACCCTAAATCACAGATATTTGATAGGAAAAAATAAAAGTAGTCTAGAATTTAGAATAATATGCAACAGATTTTCTCAGCCCATCAGTGAATCAGAAAAGGTAAAGGACAAAACTGCTGCACTCTGTAACTGCTGAAATGACACAAGGCATCCAGAGTATTGGGACTAACACTGACTGGGAAACGTCTGAGCCTGTCACAGAATTAAGCAGCTAAAATATTCACTGTTCCCACAGCATATGGACAGCATATAGACTACTTGTTAACTGGATATTTATAACAATATCATTTACTTTCTAAGCTAAAAATCCAGCATGAAGTGTTGCATACGACTATCAAACACCTGTTGAGTTAGCATATGGCCAAGTGCAGTAAATTAGGCTTGGCAAGTATAAAGTAACAACCTACAGTATGTTTTCTGTAACAGTAAAAGAAAAACTTACTTGGTTTCTAAAAATCATGATATACTTGATACCATCTGCTTTTAGCACAGGGAATTCATTCACTGAAATAGAAAAATATGCAAACTTTGTTGATACTTCTCATAAAAATGTGATTACTGAACACGTACTGTATATACAGGTGACACTTGACACTAAGTAATTATTTTCCTCTGTAGAAAATAATACAGTGTTTTTCTACATTTCTTAGTTCCTGCACTTTGGTATGGGCACTGTTGGATTATCAGTTTTAGGTACAAATCACATCACAGTACCATTAAAAGTACAGTCCAGCTCAGATGAAATTTCATCTTCTGGTTTCAAATTTAGCTTTCAATTACACATTTCGAGACAACCCACTATGCTTCAGATACAGCAAAATAATTGTTGAAATAAAATAAACTATGTTGTTCAAATCTAGACATCCACATCCTCATCAGTAAGGGCTGAGGTCACAACCTGGCCTCAGTATTTTAACTTCTCAGGGTTTTGTAGAGCATAGATGTTTACCATCAGGTCTCAAATACAGAAATCAAATGACTCTGATTTAACAAGTTTAAGCATGGAGCTGACAGCAACCACGTGTATAATGCCATGATCCTGCAGAGAGCAGGTGGGAGGGTGGCAATCCACCTTGCTGTGACAGCTCCTCCACTGCTGGCCAAACAGAAATGGATTCCTCTGAGCCAGGTGTGAACAGCCCATCTCAGAGATTGTGTTGATAAAGGAGCATTTGAGACTTCACAAACAACGGCTGCTGTCAAGGACACATCACAAAAATACCATATCAAAATTAACTTACCACTAGCTGACTTTAAGTCAGGCTGAATGTGATTCACAAAGAATTCTGTCAGATTAACGAGTTCATTGGCCTGTGTTATTCCATGCTGGAAGACGCAAAAAACAACTCTTACTTTTATATGCCGGCATATAAACTGCTAGTCCTCTTACTAATTTAAAAAAATTACTATTAGCTTTCTCTTACAAAAAATGCAACCTCTTTTCAAACCAGGATTTTTAGATGGATTTTTTTTTAACTGAATGCAGATTACAGTGAATAGAGTGTGCAAGTACCTTCTGTGTCTGAGCTTTGGATGCCAAAGACGTGACAAGGTAAATAGCTGCATCTTTGTGCTTCCAGTTAACAGATGGATTCTTTGCATATTCTTGCAGCATAGAAGTAACATATCCAGAAAAAATCCCTGTCACAGGTCCTTCAAAAAATTTGCACAAGCCTCTGACCAGATCACAAGCTGCTCTGCGCCTGGTGTCAATATCTGCATGAGAACCACAGACTCTTAGGATATGAGAAAGCAGAGTTTTTCATATTAATGAACAGAATAACCAAAACAGGAACAGCTCCTCAAGTTACAGCCACACCCCATGTTAATTATTGCAAGCCTCCAGACTGCTGCGTAAGAACACCTGCAAGGCTTTTATTCCCTGTCCCCCTGGACTGCTTGTGCACCAAGGGAAGGGACACCTGTCCCGAGCAGGGGCAGCAGGCACGCAGGGGGCTGGCACTGGCTCTGGCTGGGAGGGAGCTCATTTCCACCCCTGTGGCCCATTTGGTGCCATGTCTGGTACCAAGGGCTAAAGCTGCTGGCAATATCCAGGATCTGGCTGCTGCTGAAGATCCTGTCAGATCCACTTCCTCCTGCTCTGCCCTCCCAGCAAGCAGTTTGGGACAGGCAAGGAGCTGCGAGGGGACAGCTTGGGATCTGATCCAAGCTGACCATCAGGACATTCCATGCTGTATGGAATGCTCAGAAATAAAAGCTGAGGGGAGGGGGGCTGGGGGAAGGAGCCATTGCTCAGCAACAGGCTGGGCAAAAGTCTGCCTGTGGGCAGTAGTGAGTCAGTAACTTCTTTCCCCTTTCCTTACTCTTATTTCAATTAAACTGTCTTTATCCACGAGTCTTTCCACATTCATCCCTCCCACTCTCTCCCCCATCAGACTGCAGCAGGCTGGAGCAGAAGCCAGCTGCTGGCCCATCACACCTGACAGGACCTTTCTGTAAAAAACTTCACAAATACCTCCAATACAGCCAATCCTGGATAAGAATGCGGGTTTCCTTTAAAAAGTTCAAAAGTGTTTCCTCCAATTTTGTCCTGCACTGCAAGCATACAGTAATTTCTTCAATCTGTTATGAAATGCCATCACTTCAGAAGTGTCAGTGAAGTGCTGGTGGCCCAGACGTGTCCCACAGAGCCAGGTTTGGCTCCCTGGGGCTCTGGCCTGGCTGCAGAGCACAGCTCCCCCAGCACTCAGCAGCTGGGCAGGCTCTGCTCTCAGCACATGCCACATCCAGCCTGGCTGCTGGCCAGCTGGCCTCGGCACAGTTTGTATCAACCCCAGGCAGAATTTCAGTTTAAACATCAAGAGTCTCTCCCTGTTATTTAAAACTCCACACATGGGAACTAAACACACAAGTGGCTACTACTCAGGATTGACTTACAGGCTGTATTTGCTGAAATGAGAATGTGGACAGTGCAGGAGACATGCCAATCCAATTAAGGAAAAAGCCCTATAAAAACACTGTTCAAACCAGAAAGACACTGTGATGAGCATGGCAGAAGACTTGATCACAGCCTGGATAAAATCCAGCTGGGGGTGGCATATAGAAACCTTCTCAATTTCAAAATGAAGTTATAAAAGCTTCAGTAAATTGCTTCAGCTCTTTACAGCTATATTTAAAGACCAAGTATTCTTAGTATAAATCTGTAGATTACCAGATCCTTCCAAATCCCTTCTTATATACTCTTCAGAATTATCTTCAAATGCTTCTTCATCAGCCGCTGAAAATATAAAATACATGGAAGTTGAAGTACTGAAGTCTCTGGTTTTCATGGTTAAAGGGTGTATCATTATGAACTTGCTATTTTATCCAAGCACCTTTCTATAACATTAATTAACAAGAAACATCCAGCCAGCCTAGTCTTGTTTAGCTTCTGTCCCACAAATTAGTCTCTCATACCACAGGCTGATGTATTAAGTCAAAGAAAACCTTTAACACATATTCAGCACCAGGTGTGTTTGAAGAGGCTTTCAGAGTCACAGACTTACGAGAGAGAAGCTTCCTTTCACTGCAATGTATTTTCACTGCATTTTAAATACAGGATCAATATGAGCCACCAAAACCTGGAGAACTAAACCCTGAATTTGGTAGGCCTGATATTCCTGCCTATTTAGGCTCCTTGAATTATTCAGATACTCACTTTAATTGTAGAAATTTATTGGTGGCACATGACCTAGACTTCCCCCACTGGGATTTCAACATGAAAATTTAGGTATATTCATGCAATTCTACAAAGCCCACAGGACAGCAATCTTGTGTTTGAATTCAAACTTGTGTTTGAATCTAGCACTAAGGTACACAAAAGGGAATCCTCAATTCTTAGTCCTGCAAAGCAACATGTCACGATAATTAGTTAGATTTTTGTTGTGTTTTTCAAAATTGAAGTCTCAAATAGTTACCTCTAAATTCCATATTGGGAACAATAACTTTTTCACAGATGCTTGTCAATGTATTCTGGTCTTCAAACAGATGCTTGTAGTGTGGTCTCTCACAAACTGAGGCCAGGAACTGGATGGCATTACTGACCAGCTACAGCACCACAAACAGAACACAAAACTTCAGCATGACAGATCCATTTATAACTTATTGTTAAATTTGACAAGATCAGATTTTAGCAACTCACCAAGTCGTACTTCACTTCCTGGCCTGTTGTGACTAACAGATTCCAGATTGCTGTTACAAAACGTGGCAGGTAGGGCTGGAATTCTTCATCATATTTTTGGGCATATAAAGCAGCATTATCACAAATTTGTGACTTCAAGAGCTCAAGTAATCCAGCTTCCTCTTCATCCTCACATAAAACAAAACTAAGAACTTAAACATCCAAAATTCAACACTACTTAAACATCAGAAGTGTCAACATATTTAAGTTAAACATTTACATCACCATTTTACTGTGTCCTAAAGAGGTGAAAGAAATGCCTCTCATGTCCCTAGAACTACTGTATTTTGCTGATCTGTACCCAAACTGCTCTTCCAGTTAGATACCATTTAGATACTACACGTTAGATACTACATTTCAAATCAAGGTATTGTGCACTTGAAAACAGACACAACAGTTCACACAAAATTCATTTAACAAATGTCAAACGAAAAAGACAACACAAGGCATTGAAAATATGTTTAGAAGCCACTACAACATCATTTTTGAATTGGAGTAGTTGTAGACGTTCCCTCCCCTTCCCCTCTGTGGAACCACAGTGTGAACTGGGAAGTGGAGCTGGAATTAAAAACAACCAAACACCACCCCAGCCCTGCCTGTCCCAGCTCAGCTGCACTGCTGGTGCTGGGAGCAGCCCACAGACACAAGACAGAGCAGCAAAGCCTCTTTTAGCACAGGGTAATCAGAGCTCAGCATACACTGAACATGCCTCTCTATGTGTTGTCAAGACGTTTAGAGCTGTTTTGGCTCCATCAAGTGGCAAACTATTGTGCTGTATCTGGAAGACATCAGCACTTTAAATGCAGAAAACACACACACAAAATAACTGGAGCTTTGCTGACTGGTATCAGCTTTCACCAGTGAAATTACCGATTCTTTAACTAGACCAAGACAGCAAATGCTGAAGTACTTGAGAGATACCCTGCCCTCTATTCAATTGTTTCAAGTTCTTTAAGATACCCTGTTTCTAGAACACGGTGCATGAACCAGCTGAAAGGTACAGAAAACCTGAGCCCTGTGATGCTCATGGTCAGGTTACTTCAGCAGCTGTTCTTGAAAGAATCAACTCAGTGAGTATTGGTAATTGGATTTCTGTGCACAGCTGGGTATACCTGTAACTGTCATGCAACTTGAAGAACTGAACCTCAAATTCCTTAGACAGCAGAGCAATTGCTCTTAAACTCCATTTTCTTACAGTCATTTCACTCCTTTGTTTGCCCCACAAAAAATCACTGCACTGTTCAGAATTAGACCTACGTTGTCAGTCCACCCTCTCCCCTGCAGATGCAAACCAGGTGGTTTATGTGGTACTTACATCAGTCTGCAAGAGTTTATTATCTAAAGTTAAAAGGCTATGGAAGTTTGTCATCCATGTTTCCATGTTATCTTCAAAAAACTCAGGAAGATCCTGTGAAGGAAAAGCATAAATCTACATTTCAATTCCTGACTACACTGCTTAGATACCACACCCACACTGGCAGTGGTGCATTCACCTTTTTCTACTGAGGGACAATAACCTGTGGAAAACAATCCTCAGACTGAAACAGTGCCCCTTCCTCCTCCCAAACAAAAGCTGTTCTGGCAGAGCCCTGCAGTACAACTAGTTCCAAATAAACCAGTTGCTTAGATTCTAAACAGCTCACATTTTCATAATTAGTGAGTCTTATCACCTCTCACTCTCACAACAAGAGAGCACAAGACTTTTTTAACTCCAGCCTGTTCTTTTACCCCTAGGGAAGAACAGCCCAGGGAATCCAGGGAATCACATTTCACAGAGTTCATCTAGAGACACTAAATAAACGTCACGCCAGCAAGGGAGCTTCAGACCATTTCCCACACAGCACATCTAGAAATGCCCAAATGTCCAAACCCAGAGCACTCCCACGGCTCCTGGAATTCTGCTGCTGCAGTCCACGGAGCTGCAGGTCCAGACCCAGCTCCTGCCAGCACAGACACACCCACAGAGGGGCAGTGAACAGAACTCGGACCCCTGCCTCTCCCAGCTCCTCCTCAGAGCCTCACACAGCACTGCCCTGGGGCAGTGCCAGCTCAGACACTCCTCAACTTACACAGGACCAAGGCAGTGTCTTCAACAACCCTTCCTTACTGTGCTTTGGCTCCAGCAGATGCACCAGTGATTTTTCTTTTTGCCATAAAGCATGGCCTTAAAGGCTGCCTCAAATGAATTCTATAATCACAGCTTCTTCAGAACCCAATGAAACGATCCCAAGAACAAGGAGATTCACCTGAAAATTTAAACTGTAGAACAGCTTCGCAATTAGAATGAGAGAAGAAAAGAGAACCTTCAGGGCACTGGCATCGTTTGCATGTGTGCTGCAAAGTTCAATAGTTGCCTAGAAAAAGATGCAAGACTGTCAAGTACAAAACCCACACCAACAAAAAATACTGAAACGTGTCACGGAATGTTATTTTTTTTAAACCAAAAAATACAGTTCTTTTTCATCCTCTTGTCAATCTTAAGTCTCATTTCATTACTTGAATTTGAACCCCCTAAACAGTTTTGAACAACAATTCTTGAGTTTTAAATTTACAGGTATCCACAGCAAGCAATTCAGAACATTAAACTTGTTTTAGAAATGACTCAATGAGAAATACCTTAAAGAGATTTGTTAAGGGTAAAGCAAAGGCATCAAGAACAAGCTTGATCTCTGTCCATAATTCATTTGACTTAAATTCATGGCGGTACCTGACAAGTAAGAGAGAAACACATGAAAAACAGAACAGTCTTCACATTTATTACCAGATTAGTTCACACAGAATTTTGTCTTGTGCCAAACCTTGAAACAAACACCGTCAAGTAAAGTAGAATTAAACAACACGGTTCAAAACCATGCGAGGTGTACAGTTTGGTAACTACTTCCAAGGTGTCTGTAGGCTCTGTAAGTGTGTGAAATGAAGGCTGGCAGTGGCAGCAGCCGTTCCCAGGCCCTGCCCTGCAGTACCTTTTGAAGAGCGAGTGTGCGGTGCGCAGGACGCCGTTGATGACGTGGAAGTCCCCGCTCTGGAAGCGATTCACCATCTCCGTCAGCAGGTCCGGCCACTTCTGCGGGAAGTCCTCGCGCCCGATGATGCTGATGGCATCGCTCAGCTGCAGGGGGAACACAGCAGTGAGCCCTGAAAATCTCCCACCGGGTTAAATACCTGCTGTTTTCCACACAAACACAAAAATCTCACCTCAAGTTCACACAGTCTCACTTTCTGGAATTGCTGTTCAACTGCCTATTGTTAGAACTTAGCTATAAGATTATACAGTAATTATCTTTAAAAAATGTTGAAGTAGGTAGAAATATCTGTAACAATATCCTCGAAGTTATTTGGATCAGCATGAGTTCACTGGTAAAGGAACTGAGCTCTGCCAATACCCACAGCCCCTAGAGATGCTTAGAATATTCCCAAAGTTTCAAGAATACAACCAGGAATGAGGCATTACCTGCTTCTGAATTTGTTCTGGGCTGCTAAGCATCAAGGGCACTATGTTGGCTTTAATGGCTACTCTGTCCGATTCACATATTTTGTTTGGTTCATCCTCAACCTAAAATGAAAATAACAATTAAGTTATGGGTATACCAGCATTCTCTAGGCAAAGAGAGATGATCAGCATTTCAGAAACCAACTGTTTATACTGATTTATGTAACTATTACAGCGCTGAAGAACCTAAGAAGCAGACCTGTTAGAGACACTGCCTTCAACCAATCTGAAAAAGCTGAAAGAAATAATGTCCTTCTGTAAAACTTGGAAGAAGTTTTTTTGTCCTTCCCTAAGGGTAACTTTTCAGGTCAGCAACTGGGCAGCAGTGAGGGTGGGTGCACATGGCAATAAAATTCCCACATTTAACCAAGTCTCTTCCACCACAGCAAACAGCACCTCTGCCAACCCCACAGACTGATTTTGTGTGAGCTGTCTCAGGCCATCCCTTCTCGAGACAGGTTTTGATTGTGTAAGCTGCACCTTCACATACAGTCAAAGAGTTATTCAGAGACCTAGAAATCACTCAGCAATTAAAAGAGAAAAGCATCTCCAGAGAGACACTGAGTCTTGAGTACCCTAAACCTGGCAATACCACTACCCCTCTCATAGCCCTTCTACCATCTTTCCATACACTTAAATCCAAAATTAGCAATTTCAACAGTTCAAGGCATGCTTATCTATACCATCAGTCACTGATGGGGTTCCCCAGGTCTCAGTACTGATTAATGTCTTTACTGGTGATCTGGACAAGAGCATCAAGGGCTCCCTCAGTGGCTTCACAGATGAAACTGAGGGTGGGATGTGGATCTGCCTGTTGTACCTTAAAAGGATGATTAGTTCTCAGCACAGTTCCTCACTAGGATACCTACAATTCTCCAGTTCCTTTTAATGTAATTCTTGAAGGTCACGGACGCACAGACTTTGATGACGTTTTCCTGTGATTTCTCCAGCAGTGTTAGCAGTAACAGGGGGTAGTTCTGGTTCCCCTCCACGGACTCAAGGAACTTCTCCGCTGTAAGAGAACACACTGCGGTCAGCAGAGGCTGAGCTGCTCTCTCTGAGGGAATCCTGTGATTCTCATGCTTGAAATACCCAAAAAAACACTTCCAGAGCTTCACAGGAGCGTGTCTGATTAAAGTATCCCAGCAGCTTTGCTGGGCAGCTCCTCAGCGCCCCTGCTGCCAACAGCAGCCCTCGGATCCCTAGCAGGACGGGGCAGTGCTGCCTCCTCAGCCTTGGAAAGGCCACAGCCCAGGAGAAGTAAATCCTGGCTTGCTGTGAACAGCAGCACTGCTTTAAACACCAACAGTGCAAAAGAAAAAGGGCAAGAATACAGAAAAACAAAATCACAAAAAGCAGACAAGATTATTTATATTTATAACCATCCTTCATTAGTTTTTTGTGGGGGCTCATTTTAAAAGGATACTGAGAACTTACATTAATAACTTAATAACTAAGAAGTTACTGCAAAAATATCCACTGAAGTTTGCTACACAGAGACAAAAGAGCCAAAAAGAAACAGAATTATTTTGTTCTCCATCATGAGAACCACTTACCAGGACGCCTTATAGCAGGATCTGGATCTAGTGTTTTCTTTAGATATTCAGTTAAAGTTTGTAAGTTGGCATCACTGAGCTCCATTTTGGCAGAACCTAAAACCCACAAGTAGTTTTGTTACAACCAGAGATGAGAAAAGCTTTCCTAAAGCTGCCCATGTAAAACCAGATCCCACGGGAGCAACATCAGGTCTTTCTGACAATCCCTCACAGCCCCAGCCAGCGCGCACCAGGCACAGCAAATGTTCCACCTCTGCAGCCACAGGGAACTGCCAGTGTCTGATTTACAGACCTCAGACTCCAGAAAAGGCTCACACTTCCAGCAGACTCGAACCAGGTACAGCCAAAAGATCATCTCTTGTCCTTTCAGGACAACAGGACCTGGTTCTGCTTTTGTTCTGCTGCCAGCCCCAGAAACTGCTCCTGACTGAAACAGCTGAACAGTCCTGCCCTACATAATTGTAAATAAAACAACTCAAAGTGTGTGGAAGAGTCAAGGCTTTTTCAAAAAATCAAATACTCCCCATTAAAGAAAAATCTCAAAAGAAAATGCTTTCTTAAAAAAGAGACAAAAGCCTGTACAAAGCCAGACAGTTTGTCCTCCCTGTAAAATTAGCTCAGACTAGGGTGGGAGATAATTTAAATGCAGTATCTTTTACAGAATAACTCTGTGCAGTAACTCTGTATTGCTCCTCTCTAGTAATCCTGCCACACATATTCTTATCTGTACCACAGTTACATATTTACTTCACAGCCTGCATTGAAATAATTAAAATTACAGTAATACTGACAATAAGATGTGCTTTAATGGAGATGTTCCTCTGGATATCATCATCAATCCTGCCATCCTTCCCACCACCAGCAGCACACTTCAATCTCTACAAAGTTATGAGGAAACAAAGGTTTCCATTTTTTCTCTGGAGAGTCTGTTTAGTAAAATTGAAATTTACCTGTCCCACTTCGTAGTCATTTTGTGCTGATCACCAGCGCAATAAAAACAGTTTTGTATAAGCAGGCTTGCAAAGATAGTGAGCTTTAATGACACAATTTTTATGTCAGCTATGGCATCTATATAATTTAAAAACACAGCAGCAGTATCCTCTTCAATCAAATGCATGTTAATAAGCAGATCAGATCCTAACGTATGTTGCAAGAAGTAAAAATCTACCTGAAGAGTCCTGCCTCCCAAGTATCCTTTTGCTTTTGGGGTTTGCTTGTCCATAGTCTTGTTCACCAACTCACAGCCATTAACATATTTTGACCCGTTACCTACATATGCTTATTTCCTTCTCTTCCTCTAGCTCTTCATGTTTTCCAGTACAAAAAACATTGGGGGTACTTTCGCTGATGCTTTGTGTTTGTTGCAGCATGCGCCCACAAAAAGGGCCTCAGAAAACCCATAAAGCGTGCTTAGAACATCACCGACTTTAGTGAAATTAATGCAGAGCACTCAGGGAGAAGAGACCCCGGCCCGGGCAGACCCTGCCCGTGCCCCGGGCCCGGAGCGCTGCACAGAGCGCATCCCCTCAGCAGCGCCGAACCCGCCACGGGCCGGGACAGCCATCCCGGCACTGCTCCGAGCATCCCCAGGGCCATTTCCCGCTCCCCCACAGCGCCGGGGCTCCCGCCCAGCGGGGCAAGGCCGTGACGGAGCAGCCGCCGCTCTCGGGCGGGACCGGCCCGCGCCCGCCCGCGGCCCGCAGGCCGTTCACCCG
>VXBR01009740.1:238817-286007 GCA_013400215.1 Cisticola juncidis | reverse complement strand
GAACCCCGGAACGGGGGCGAGCGGGGCCCGGAACGGGAGCGAGCGGGGCCCGGAACGGGAACGAGCGGGGCCCTGGAACGGAGGCGAGCGGGGCCCGGAACGGGAACGAGCGGGGCTGGAACGGGAACGAGCGGGGCCCGGAACGGGAGCGAGCGGGGCCCGGAACGGGAACGAGCGGGGCTGGAACGGGAACGAGCGGGGCCCGGAACGGGAGCGAGCGGGGCCCGGCACTGCCGAGGGCCCGGCCCGGCCCCCGGCGCAGCCGTGACGAGCACGGAGCGTGCGGGGCACAGAACACGAACCGGAGCCCCCCGCCCCGCAGAGGAGCCCGAGTGGCTCCGAGCCGCTTAAAGAAGCACCTGAGCAAAAAAGCAACACTTCGTAAAACTTTATTGATTTATCACTTGATTAAAGCATGGAATAGTATAACTATTATACATCGTATTTTCGTGTAGAAAACTTTACATAGTTTTTCATATTATATAATTTTGGTATTCTCTCAGAACTCTATACATCCATTGGCAAGGAATGGTTTTTAAATTATTGATAGTAAATGCACTTAATACAGAGATATTAAAACTCAGGCATTTTAAATATGTGAAAACATACATTTTAAAAAAGGTGCTGAACAAACTGAAGTTACAGATTAAAGGGAGATGCCCTTTTGACAAAGTTACTATTTTTAATCTTTCTCTGGAGCAGTAGGACTGAGCTGATGTCTGGGGGGTGCGGGTTGGAGTAGTGGACATCGGTTCAGATTGTTCTGTGTACAGGTTAAAGTGTGAGGTACCAGATCAGGATAACAAAACCCAACCCTTCCCTGGACGGTGAGACACAAGAGAAACAACAGGGAGTTTTTAATCACCACTAACGGGAGGGTTCGGGGTTTTCCTCGGTAGCCCCCGGTGTTCCTGCACCCCGGGCAGGGGAGCCGCGGCTCCTCTGCTGCCCCGGCCGGGAGGGGCACGGGGAGAGCGGCACCGCTGGGACCGCGGGGACGGACTGAGGGACAGACTGAGGGACAGAGGGACAGACTGAGGGACTGAGGGACTGACTGACTGACAGAGGGACAGACTGACTGACGGACTGACAGACTGACTGACAGAGGGACAGACTGACTGACTGAGGGACCGACTGACTGACTGAGGGACTGAGGGACAGACTGACTGACTGAGGGACAGACTGACTGACAGAGGGACAGACTGACTGACTGACTGACAGAGGGACTGACTGAGGGACAGACTGACTGACTGAGGGACAGACTGACTGACTGAGGGACTGACTGACTGACAGAGGGACAGACTGACTGACAGAGGGACAGACTGAGGGACCGACTGACTGACTGAGGGACAGGGACAGACTGACAGAGGGACAGACTGACTGACAGAGGGACAGACTGACTGACTGAGGGACTGACTGACTGACAGACGGACTGACAGAGGGACAGACGGACTGACAGACTGAGGGACAGACTGAGGGACAGACTGAGGGACAGACTGACAGACCGACCGACAGGAAAACCCACCCGTGCTGTGCAGAACCGGAGCACACGGGATTATTGCTGCCTTGGGACGTGGCCTGCAGGAGCAGGACAGGCTCAGCCTCTGAAAATGCAGCTGCACCCCAGGCCCCTCCTGCAGGCCCTGCAGACCCTGGGAGGGTTGGGTATCACACGCCCAACTTGAGCAGTTTCCAACTGGTATAAATACAACAAAAGGTTTCTTAAAGAAAAGAACAGCTTCAGACCAAAGGCTGGAGGGAAGCATGGATTAAACATCCTTATCCTATGTGCAGAGAGAGTACAAATGCTGCCCCTTGCAGCAAAGAAAGCCCATGAAGCAACTGTGAAGTCATTTAAGACCTCAGAATTGAGACTTGTTTCAAGACATGACTGCAGGGCTTTCAGACCTGTGACACACAGAGGAACATGCAGCTGGGCCAGGTGTGTCTGCTGGGACATGAGGGAACACATTCCATGAGGCAGTGACACATTCCAAATCTGAAAAATAACGGTTCAAAGATTTTCCTTAGGACTACCTACCACCAGAAGAAAAGGAATAGCATATTATTACAGATTTAAATAGAATTAAAATAAATACTTCATTTTCTGCAGTCCCCGATGCAGTGACATTCCCAAGGAATGAGCAGCTGCATGAGATGCAACACAAAAGGATATTTCAAATGCAGCAAGTTAAATACCAGCATTGCTTATTCTCAGTCTTCTCCTATAGTGTAGCCACTCACTCCCTTCTACTAAATATCAGTATAGAGATTTAACCTAATGGGCATTTAAAAGTCAAAAAGCCACAACCACCACTTACTTTTCTTTGGTTAAAAATAAAAAGTAAAAATAAATTGTGAAAGCTTAGTCACTCCTACTGACTGTAAAACCTTTCCCAAACAATGCTTACACAGGACAAACTGACATATTGAGCAGCACCATGAAAACCCTTTGGAAAAAGATCACAAAAACAAACAAACAAATAAACAACAACAAACCCCAAAGAACGACAGAAAAACCCCAAAGTGCATTCCCAGCACCTCAGAGCAGCATATCCAAGACAACCACACCTGAGGCCACCCTGCCAGGAAACTCAGCTCAAAAAACAAAATAATGTTATATACCTAGTTCCATTCAAGTAGGTAGGTTGTTGTTGCTGTTTCTTGGTTTGTTTTTTTCTTTAAATACTGTTAATATTTTAAGTTTGCTACTCTGGATAGCACAGCAGTGAATATAAAAGAATTTGCATTCTTTTAGGAAGTGGAGCCTCTCCTCCCATCCTGCCATACTTTCCTCGTTTAGAGACGCCTTGAAACTTGAAATTAAAAATCATTTTAAAGGTCAAGACAGCATTCTGTCATGGAAACATTGTCACAGAAACTTGCATTTCAAGGAAAGAAAGAAAACTCTTGGGCAAGCAAAGCTGTGGTGTCATGCCACATTCGCAGTTAGCCTTCACAGTACAGAATTGCAACTTAAAGCACATAAATGAACTCGTTTAATTTTGCTAGAGCAGTTTTTTTGGAAATTCAGGGGTTTTTTAGATGCCACTAGGAACTAAGAGTCGAGAACAAAAATCATTTGCACAAAATGAGAAATCAGAACTTGCAAATCTGCAGTAAAGGAGACAAACTTGTTAAGGACTGGACTTTTTGCTAAGTAGTCACCATTACTGCTAAATACATTATATTCAAGGGTCGAAAAGGTGGCTTTATTTGTTCTGAGCCTTGTTTTTGATGTACCTGTGTATGCTCTGCCAACGTATGACAGGAATTGGAAAGACTTTTCTTTTTCTTAAATGCCTTTAACTCAAGCCTAACCTAAAGGAGTAGATGCTATTGTTGCTCCGGATGTAAAATCTTCCATAAAACTAGGAAGAAGTCTCAGAGGATGCAGTACTGATGTTTAAAAAAAAATCAGTCATTTGCTAAATAGGAGGAAAACCTTCTCCAAATATCCTACAGGCTGTCCAACAGCCCAGTGCCCTGCTGGGCTGGTCCTGGACACAGAGGAAAACCCAGAGGGGTCTCGGGTGGTCTGTGGCCACCACAGCCGAGTTTATTGTGAACACGGGCCAACATCACGAGGCTACACAAGCACAGTCATCAGTTCCAAGGGGCATAACTCGTGTGGAGAGGTCCAGCTGATCCATCAGCTCCAGCTGGGATGAAAGACCAGAAGAGACAAACTGGATCATACAAATGATTAGCATGGAAACCAAGAGACTGCACACCTACTGTATTGACTCTGTGAGCAATAATTCAAATAAAACTGAGACACTGCTGTAGGATGGACAGAACAGGATTATTTCCCTCGTTCCCAACGCCACTGTGGTGAGAACAGCTCGCTGCTGTGGCGGAACTGCAGGCCCCATTTCCCTCAGTCCATCTCGGGCACAGCCCCGGGCACAGCCCTGGGCACAGCCCCGGGCAGGGGCTGTGAGGGCTCCCTCGCAGCGGTGCTGGGCAGGCAGGCAGGCTGTGCCTGCTGCCCCGGGGCGCTGCAGATGTGGAAGGCGGCCCCGATGCGCAGGAAGAAGCGGCGCAGCACCGCCCGCAGCTCGGGGATCAGCTCAAACTGCACCATCTCGCACAGGAACGGGAAATAGGCGGCGGCGTGCGCGCGGAACTGCCGGAGACACAAACACAGCGTCACCTCCACTGCTGCAGCACAATGGAAGGGGCTGACACATTCACACCACCCCAGCTTGTTAAAGCACCAGGTCTCAGCCAAGCCCTCCCAGCTCCCCGAGCTCCGAGCTCCGTGCTGTCTGTGGCAGCAGCACAGAGGAGCTGCTTTGGTGTTACTCCCTAGAGCCAGGGTTTTGTGACTTATCAGCCTAGAGGGAGTATCAGAGTCTATTTGTAGCAACATGAATATTTGCATTCCCTTTTCTTCAAAAGGGCCAAGATCCTGGAAACTACTCTTGCCATCACTGACAAGGAAACAGGAATTCCAATTTTACAGGGGTGAAATTCACCCTTACCATTCCTGTACAGCTGTTATACAGCATAAGCCTCTCCCTTGCTGCACACTCATTGTGCTTGAATATGAAAGCAGTTCAGTAATTGTATCCACATTCCCACCCAACTGGAGTTGCAGGCATGCAGCCCCATTTGCACAGTGCTGAATGCCTGCAGGCAGTGCAGCTGCCACTGCTGTACTGCAGGGAGAGCACTCGCTACGAGGAACCTCCCACCTCCAGCCTGGATGGAAATAAAGACTGAACCCAGGCTGAAGCAAGAATGAAAAACATACACAAATGCAGACATGACCTCCAGCCCCTCTTACCTTATCATCACTGATTTTTAGTGTTTTTGTTAGAAGCAACAGCAGCAGATTGGTCCAGGCTTCTCTGTGGCTCTCTGAGTTGACAGTAATAAAATACGCCAGGGCTTCACTGCACACACTGCAGAGATGGCACAGTTCACACAAACCATACAGAAAACCCTGACAAAGGTTTTGATCACACGCTCTGTTTGTCCTCTCAGTATGCTTTGTTTTCAAGCAAGATGTACTTCCATGGGAAAGTTTTCAATCACGTGCAACAACTTTAACTACACAAATTAGCTTTTTCTGGTACAGGAATTGTTCCAGATAACTGAACTGAAATACTTTTCATGTTGGTGACAGAGAAGGAAAACGAAAATTAAACTGCCTGACAAACATTTTGTAATTGAAGTGCCGTAACTTTCAACCTGCAAACATTATTTCCTGACCCTGACATTGGGATAGCTTAGGCAACAGCACCACGAGAGAGCTCTCCCTCCAAATTTGGACTGGTTTAGTAAAGATCTGCACAGCTCAGCATCACACATTAAGGAAGAATTATTATAGTATTAATAAATTTTTGGTCCCTGCTGCAGACTGTCAACACAAGGTACAAACTGTACCAGTTAGTATGGCAATTTTTAGGACACTCTTTTAATTAAAGGACGAAGCAGATTAACATGCTGGTAGATCAGAATCCACTGCATTAGTACTAAGAGCAAGTTGGGAAATCTTCACGTTTGATAAGAGACATTTGACTACATTTGGTAAGAGACTAGTTCTATGTTCCAACTCACCCAAATACCTTTTTATATTGATTTAGAACTATTTTTCTACATTTGTTTAAATTCCAGGTGTACAGCAGCTTACACTGCACTCCTTTTCAATCAGTGTACCCTGTTATACCTCTGTTGCTGTGTGCTCAGATGGGAAAACTATTCAGATGCCACCATAAAGAGAAGCCCGTGTAGGCAGGAAGGTGCTGGCCCTGCCCCGGGCACGCCGCTCCCCGTGCCCGGTGCCCGCGCTCCCCGTGCTGGCAATGCCCCGGTGCCCGTGCCGGATCTCCCGTGCCCGGTGCCCCACGCCTCCCGGGCGCCTCCCGTGCCCCACCTGAGCAGGCGCTGCTGCACGGCGCCCCAGGCCTCGCGCCGGCTCTCGTCCGCGTACATCCGGAACAGGATGCGCAGGCAGCACGCCAGGCTGCTGGTCTCTTGTTTCAGGAGATTGGGTTTGGATTTGCCCTTGAACCCTAGAAACCCACGCGGGACAAGAGGGAACATCCACAGCTGGTGTTACTAGCAAAAAATAAACCCTGTCAACAATATCTGCGCAAGTCACCAGTAGTGATTTCTTGCCCAGACAGTATTTCCTCCTCCCTGATTTTGATTGAATTCTGATTTATTTATAAGGATACTTAACTACAGCAGTACCCAGCTGTGTAGCTCTACTTTAATTTAAAAAAGGCAGATAATTTAGCAAACAGAATTATTCAAGTCATCAGGCAGGAGACAAGCGATAAAAGCATATGACTGTCCAATAAACTCTAGAGGTGATTGCAATGGCACATTGCTGTGTCATGATACTTAAAGCTGGAAGTGTAGCTCTGCACATTTATCAAACAAAAATAAAAACCTCACCTGCTCTCCATAACACAGTTCGCTGCTCATAATTTGAATTAAAGGCTTTTGAAAATGAGTGAGACTCCTGCAGACAATCCAGTAATTTAAAAAGGTGATGTGAAGACATGTATTTATACATTCCTTGGTCTTCTGTGTCAATGTGGATATCTGCATCCAACGTGTCTCGCTGCAGAACAGGGTGAGAGGGACAGAGAGAGAGACAAAGCACATGCCATAAACTCCAGAAACTCTAATTCCATTTATAGGAACGCAGCATTAGTGCAGGGCAACACAGCAGAGGGGTCCTGTCAAAGATCAGAGCTGCTCTCTTCTCAGAAGGGTACTCAAGAAGAAGAAGTTATGATCTATCCTAGTTACTGATAAGAAATAAGACTCAAGAGCAAGGGAAGAACTCCCTTGTCGAGACACTGCAGTCACAGCAATACAGTACAGAACATTTCCTCTCCCGTAGAAGCTGACTGGGTAGGTCTGTTGAATTCTGAAAACATCAAAATGAACAACAGAAACAGGGTGGGTTTAAATGTAGCCCAGTGTGGAAATCCCCCATCCTTGGCTCATGGCAAATTTAATTAAATGGGTCAATATTTTTGTCTAATTTCACTAGGATTTTAACTATATCATCCCCAAAACACTACCAGAATGCACTAGCCCAGAACTTAGGGCTTTATTAACAGCCAAGCCAGAGCTACTGTGCACTTCTGGCAGAATCAGAACTGGGAGGGACAGGGACATCTCCGAGGTCAGCAGTGGGTGAAACCTTGACCACTGACCTTGCTGAGGTTCAACTTCTGCAACACTTCCTGTGCAAACACCCAGGCTGAGCAAAGCCTCAGCTGTGGCTGAATGAACACACTCAGTCCAACCAGCAGAAAACAATGCTCTCCCCCAAACAAACAAAAATCTTTTTTGATGAGAATGCATTCACGATCAAAACAACTATAATCTATTATATTGATAATAAAAATGAAGTAATATAATACTACAACAGGCAGGCTGCCAGGCAACACTCAAGGCAAGACAAAAAAAAATCACAACTTGAAAGTAGTTTACACACACATTCAGGGTAATGCTGAGTCAGAAAAAGACCCTGTTTTGTGAACACATCAGAGCATTCTGTAGTTTGTAGTTTACTGTCACAACAAGTTCCAAGCAAGTCTGATGGTACCTGAGCTGCAGCCATGTGCTCAGCATCTTCCTTCTTGCTTGTTGCTGGATAGAACACGATGTTATCAATGGTCTGTATCAACTCCAGCTGTACCACACACTTGATCAGGAGGCCAGCAAATAGTTTTTGGTCTAATGAAAGGGAGCAACACAAGTTTCAGAAGCAATTCATGATGATTCACTTACAAAAGACTAGCAAAATATGACATTCCCCTTAACAATTTGATATTTAGTAATGGTGTGAATTATCTTCTCACTGCAAAGAGAGAGGAAGAAAATCTCACTGCAAGGCATAAACACAAATTGCAAAGACTTATCCCAAGTTTAACTGCCCCAAAACTTTCTGTAGAGAACTACAGAAGTGAACTAAGACTGGTTATTAAGGTGCATTGAGAAAGCTTGTATGTTTTCCTTACTTGCATAAGGACCACCTTTCCAGCTCTCATCTGTTGGATTTGAATATTGGCTTTGTCCTCTTTCAGAGGCATTTTTATCCATGCTGCTCAAAGACTGGTGATCTAGGTCCAAATCCTAGAAGAAAGTGCAATTCCAGCAATCCAAAACACCAACTCCCAACCAGCTCTCACTTTTCAGATGACTTCTCTAATCCTAGATTCAAAGGCTTCCTGCATCCATTCTTTTACATCCTTTTCTACAATAACACCAAATGCAATCTACTGTCAATTCCTAGTCAAGTGTACTGACTACAACAGAATATTCCAACTAGCTAACCTAACACAAAACCCTTCAGGTCAGTTTATCACCCTGAGTTGACTCTTACCAGGTGCTTTTCAGATGAATCTTCCTCCATTCCTACGGGCTTCCATGTCAGCAAACTTCACAGAGTTAAAGAAACAAAACAAAACAACAAAACAGACAAATAAAAATAAACCAAAAGTGAACAAAACAAAAAAGGTAATTATTGTTGCTTTGGAATCGGGTATCAATATGAGAACTAAACTTATGAACTTACACATGAGGAATGGTTGTTTTGAAGATTTCTAGCATACAATTGCACGTCTGGCCCCAGACTTCAGGGCTGAATTTCTGCCCATTGAGTATTACCAGGTTTTCTAGGCAGTTTGTACCTGATCGTGCCAATTGCTCATTATCTGTGAAAGAAATGTTTCATATTCATCAACTTCTACAATATCAATGAAAAATTAAGCATTCCCTATTACTGCCCCATTAAAAACTTTTACCAATGCTGTGAAATGCAGAGTCTCTTGGCTCAAAGCCTGCCTATACAATATGTTACAATATGAACCTGAATAACCTACTGAATAATAAAAAAAGAGTTTCAAAATAGTCTTCATGAGATGGAAATCCAACCAGGTAAGACAAAATACAGAGCAGGAGAAGAAGGGAAGCACACAGACAGAAAAAGGAAGGCAAAGCAGTAACTGGAAACTTATGATTTACTGCAAGATCGTCCCCCAACATCCCATGCTAGTTAAATAAATAAATGCAGGATTTCAGGTGTAAGAGCCAGAAAGAAAACATGTTCTTTACAAAGCTGTATTTAGAAGTACTCGTTGGCTGGGAGAAGGGGGAAACGGGTGCCAGAATGCACGCACATATCTGTATGTGTAAATAAAGGGGACAATGTATCGCTGCGGTCAGACCAAGAAAGGTTTTGGCAGAAGGTTCACAAGATTGACACCACTGTCCAAAAGCTTTTGCTGTGTCACAGTAACACCATGAGCCCGTTATGAACACAGTAACAAAAAAGTTGCCTAACTCAATAAAAAGATTAGTGCTCAGATATTCAAGATATTGCATCAATCTACTGCAACACACACCGTCCTAATGGGAACTTTTTTTCTTCCAAAATTCAGTTAACCTTCCCCTTCTTAGGTAATAAACATTTAAAACTACATTTGATCAAAAGATAGAGGTAAATGAGGTACCTTGTTTCACACACCAGTGTAACTGTGTGAGTATGTCAGGAAGGAGGATGGGGTGCAGAGCCTCGTAGAACTGCGTGAACACATCACAGACGGCGTAGAGCGCGTGGTTGCACGTCGTGGTCATCCACTCTGATTTCTGGGACAGAAAAGGGGAAGCCTTGGGTTTTGTGGGGATTCTTCCATGATGACAGCACTTGGCTTACACGTGTCTGGTCAACAAGAGACACAGCCCTGGGGAGAGCTCAGAACTAAAGCCTCACGACTGCAGAGGTCTTGTCAGAAGCGCTTAGCTGGGCACATGAACACTGCTCAGAAAACTGTGCATGATCACAACAGAAGGAGAACACTCTCCTTGAAAACAGGCAGACAGACACACAGGTCACTGTGGCGAGTTTCATTCATGCCACAGAATTCAGCAGAATACAGAACATGCTTAGTTCAGCCTGGAGCAGGAGTATCTGATGTCAGCAGAAACTGCTGCCTCAGATGTGCAAATTCTTAAAAAAAAACTCTAGGGAATACTTGCTTTGGGTTTTTTTTTGGTTTTTTTTTTTTTGGTTTTACCTCCGTTTGTTGTTCAGGGAGTTTCATATTATCAAAAATCCGAAACACAATTCTAAACAGGTCTTGCCACCAGTGCTTTTCAAAGGTATGCCCGTAACTCTTCATGATTTCAAACATCACTGTTAAGCCTCTAAAAACAAATCCAAACAAGTATAGGAACAGATGTTAAAATGTGTTCCTGTGATATCTTCACTAAATGAATTAAAAGAAAAAGGCAAAAAAGAAAAGCTTTGTTACCTTGTACGAACATCTAACTTGCAACGATTGATGATACAAGAAAGTTCAAACAAAATAGGAAACCATCCTCTGACCCACACTCTGTCCCCAGGAGCCACATTCATGTCATCACTTGTGTATTCCCTTAATACCTTGAATATCAACAGGAAAGAAAGATTTAAAGAAAAAATTATCTTAAAAATGTTTGTATGTGACAAATTTAGATATTACCAGAGATCAGACTTGGAGAGTCAGCTTAGCTCCTACTTTAACACTTCAGTTCTGCAAACTGTAAGTATAGGTCTGAGATGTAACTATTCGCAAAAATACTAGAAAATAATACATGGAAATAAATACTTCAATCTGTTTTTACTTCAGTCCAGCTACAAGTTGCTGAGGTTTGGACTTCTTAGAAAGCAACTTTAACAGTGACAGACAACAGTTACATCAACACATGTAACAAGGAAATCTAGAATTGGCAGAATCCAGTTCTACAAGTGGTACCCTGAAGGCAGCAGGCAGGGGGACATGCAATGGCAATGTAACTGCAGGCTCTCCTCAGCCAGTGACTACTGCACTCAGTACTCACACAGCAGAATGAAGGAGAATACACATTTGTCACCCACTGAACTACACATAACTAGGGTGACAGAACAGGAAGCACTGCTTTCCAAGTCATCTTAACATTAATAACTGAATTAACAATTCAGTTTTTTCCCATTTGGACTTACAGGACTTAACATTACTTAACTAGCCCTAGTTTACTGCTTACATAATACCAAAATTTCTCCTAAATCCAAATAAGCTTCGAATACAAACACTTAGAATTGAAGTTTGAGTATGAAAGCTCTTTCTTAGTAGATTAATCTCCATTTAACAGTAGAAGAGACAATGAAAATGCAGCAGGGTAAAAATTCAGATATACCTGTGGTCTTTCTGAGACATATTTTGCACAGTAGCGAATGAGCCTGATGGCTTCCATGCTGGTGTCCGGGAAGGCAACGTTACAGGCAAACTCAGAGAGGCATTTCACTGCATCCTGAAAGGAGTCAATTGCTGCTGGAAAATGCTGCTGAAAAATATTGGCTGGGAAGAACAAACAAATACATTCCTTAAAATTTACTGACATTAAAATCCATGCATAAACTGCATCAACCTAGGCATGTAACCCACAGGATGCTGCTATGGAACAGACAAACACGAAAGGACCAGATCATCTGCATAAAATATGGTTCTTTACCCTGTCTTGCATTCTTCCCTGTCCCACCCCACTGCATTCCAAAGTTCTACAGCACAATATCTCTATCTAATTTGTCCTGTTCATGGCATTCAGGAGACTTAAAGGGTATGATCCAGCTGCAGAGTTTAGACAGTCTGGCTGCAGGGTTGTGTTTATTTGTCTGGAAGTACAAGAGCCTAGTTCAGATGGGCCTTTTGGAGCAGATCCCACAGCCTCACGCACCTGCCCAGCACCACTTACTGACTATGTGTGCTGTGGTCTGAAAGGCCAGCTCCACGATGTTGCCGTCGTGGTCTGACGCTGCTTGATGAAACACTGCAAAGATGTTTTTCCAGCCTGAACGGATGTTCCCAGCTTGAGAGTTCACCATCTGAGCAATACAGCGGATCACCATGTCTCGGATAGTTGGAGATCTGCAAAAGAAAAAAGAAGATAAAGGAAAGCAAGACTACGTCACATTGGCACAAAGTAACTGCCCCACTTCCCTGCAGGTGACCATCTAACCCACACCTAGTGACATCCTGAAGTGGGACTAAAGCAAGCTAAAGCAGAAATTGCTGTGCCTCACACCTGTTTTTCTTCATAATATGCTCAAAGGGCCTTAGGAAGTCTTTCTGGAAGCGGAAGTTGGCCAACTCTCCCTTCTCAAGAAATTTCATTGACAGCTGCCTTAATGAGTCTACAGCAAAGATGGCAACATCTTCGTTAGGGTTACACCCAACCTAGAAGAAAAGCATATTGTCAAACACTTATCAGCTAATGGGTCATTTATATGAGTAACAAACTCATCGCTCAGGTTCCATCTCAGCCCACTCAACACCGTTAGCACGTTCTAGTGTTCAGACACTTGGGACAGAAGGGGCCCTTGCTGAAGGGAGCTTTCTGTCGTTTCATCCATCTAAACAGACCCATGGATTCTGAATGCAGCAAAGCAGAACTATAATAGCCAGTTGGATGCTAAAGTTAAAATACAGTACAATACAATAAAATAAATGAAATCTTTAGTTAAAAAAACCCATCCTAGCATGATTCAATTTCCTAAGAAAAACAACTGTTGTTCCAGGATCACCTATGAACATTTTAGAGAAAAACTAACTTGGGGTTTTATTCAAAGGAAAAGACAAAGAAAGATTACAAAAATACCAAATCGTATAATAAAGATTATTTAATTAGAGAACATTCCTATGAACACCTCTATTTGTACACTTTAGGTTTTGAAATAGATGTTTCTTTTAGGTGCATTAATGGAATTTTTTTCAGTATCAGAGTTTAAGCGACTAACACAGAAGGGAAAAGTTGATTAAAGAAGTCCCACAATTTACGCCTATTGTGTAGCTTGATTTTCAGAGCACCTTGTTGAAGTGATCCCCAATGACGTGCCAGACCCGTGACCACTGCAGCCGGATGCGGTTCATGTTGTAGTAGGAGATCTCCACGATCTTCTGCAGGCTGAACATGCGCGGGTGGTGCGGGGACGCCAGCTCGTCCATGGACACGGCGCACAGCCAGCGCACAAAGTCAACTGCAGGGGGAGCCTGGGTCAGCCAGGCCGCCCCGAGCCAGGGTCCTGCACCCCACTGCGCCCCACAGCACCCCACTGCACCCTACTGCACCCTACTGCACCCTACTGCACCCCACTGCACCCCACTGCTCCCTCACCCTACTGCACCCCACCGCGCCCCACTGCACCCTACTGCACCCCACCGCACCCCACCGCGCCCCACCGCGCCCTACTGCACCCTACTGCACCCCACTGCACCCACCTATGGCGTTCCCGTCCAGCCTGGTGGAGCCCGTGAAGATCCTGCAACACACAGAGGAGCTGGAGCTGCAGCTGCGCGCTCGCAGGAGCGTTCACAGCTCAGTGCTGCAGCAAAAGGTCAGCGCATCTGGAGGTGCTCCACAGGCCTGAGTGCCATGAACTCTGCACCTCCTGTGTTCTTGCTCCTTGGCAGCAGTACATGCATCTCTCCTAGTCTAAGCACCCTCTTTCCTGCACCAAGTCACATCTATTGTGCTCCTGCCCCACTGCAGGAACAGGCACCGGCTCAACAGTTCACCCAGGCCAAGTTATGCTGGAACACTCATTTGGGTGACAGCATGTTAAATTTCATGGGGACAATAAACAGGCACTAAGAAAGCTTTGCTACAAGACTTTACTGGCTATCAGCCACCTTTGATCTTTGTATCTTCTGAGAATACGGTTGGCTGTGGCTGTCAAAACAGACAGGAGAAAGACTATGGATGCCCTGCTGCCCCTTTTCCCCTTCAGCTGCTCATTCTTGAGAGGAGTTTAGAGCGCTGGCAGTGGTCCATAAAGAACACTGATAAAGCAGAGAACATTCCCAAATGTTCTGGACTTTGGTATGGTAATGGGCACATTAATTAATGGTTAGAATAAACACTGCAAGTCTGCATATATGATTGTGCATCAGCAGTAACTAAGAGCTCCCATTCCCACACACGGTTTAGGATAGAAGCTGTCTCCAGACAGAGTTTCAGAAGGGCAGGTGACAAGGATGAGGATTCAGGAGAGGGTGCGGAGGTCACATTCCCAGTACCTGTCCACTGCCACCACCACGCTCTGCGAGCTGGTCTCCCCCACGGACTCCTGGATGGTCGCCATGTGCCGCTTGTCAGCCCCGCTCCCCACGAGGGTCCCTGCAACAAACCCACCAAAGCAGCCCTGCCCATCAGGAAATAGTGACTGTGTTAACTCCACAAGCACACAAAGAAGTGACTGCTGCCTCCAGTTACCAGTTACCGTGTAATTTATATGGAGCAGATGGTGCCATTGCCAGATCTGTGCCAGATTATTACACAGTTAACATCATATTTATTAGGTCAACACAGTACGATATTGTTAATAAAACTGGAACAGATAAAACACTATTTTAAAATATGAACCCTATGTCAGCTACAAATAGTTAATGCTGAACACAGTTCCATATTCATTGTAATCACCAGGTATAGCATCCACTACAGAGTTTTTTAAAATTAAATTGTTTCCTTAGTGTTTTTACAAAGATTAAGGCAATTTGCCTTGTCTCTCTAATTTACAGCCAAAAATGTAAGGTTTGTTTCTTATACGCACTGCAGAAACATTAGGAACTGGAACAGCAAGTCAAACATGCAGAGATAAGAAATTCCTTTGGAATACCAATTGTCAGTTATCGAAACATCTATTAATTCCTAAAAACAAATGGTTCCTTTTTCTATTAATAAATACTTCAACAAAACCATGACTTCATATGGCAAAACAGTTTTGACAACATATTCTAACAAATAAAATTAAATAGCTCAAGCCAATTCCAAAGTTAGAAGAGATTTGGTAATTATAAACATATACTGAAATACAGTTTCATTAATCCAACACAGCTTCCCCCTGAAGCAAGTAAATATATTTGAGTATGTTATAACATTGAGGATTCTTTAACATCCCTACTCTAGTTGTATATGGATCTTTGTGAAGTTCAGGATTAATAATCTTACCTAACCCCAGGCTCATAAACTCTTCTCCTGCAGAGGCATAGCCCTTAATGCTGCCTTCCCTCTCACGCCCAGAACCAGACAAATACCGAGTTTTCACACCAGTTCCTATGAGCTGTGCCAGTTCCAGCTGGCTAATACATTTCAAGATCTAAAACCAAAAGAAATTAAACGTTGTGTTTCTGCACACCACCACCTTCTTATTCTTAACATATATTTGTATTTAATATTTATGACCTTCCCAGGTTTTCCAACCATGCAAACGACTTTGGCCATGATAACGGCTTTGATGGAGCTAAAACATTACTAACAAAACTGAAAATGAAGTTGAAAATGAAGTTGAGTGGTTCATTCAATACCATCAGCCACCATGACCCATCCCAGTGCAAGTATAAAATAAACAGTGCTCCAAAATCTAACCTGGATCTCTAACTACTAAAGGACACCTTTTTATTACCTTTTACAGCATCAGCTCCCAAGACTATAAACAAGTTGGAGCTGATCTTCTAGAGACTTTGCTGTCCCAGGAGATGAAAAACCTGAAACGCTGCAGTTGTCACCACCTGAGTAAGGATGTTCCACTCTAGACAGTTTAAATGCCAGTGCTGTGCTTGCCATAGCACAAAACTGACTCCTGCTTTTCCTCCCCACGGCCACCTCCGCTGGCTGGCCCAAGCTCTCAGGAGATGCTGTGAGCCAGGGCTGTCACCTCTGGCACATTTCAGCTTATATCATTTAGCCCATTTAGAGCCAGAGAACATTGTACAGCAGAACTGCTCCCTTCAGCAAAGCACAGGTTTAGAGCTGATAAAATTGCTCCTGGAAAATAGGCTTTAAGAAAATGCATATAATCCTGATAGTTCATCTTTACCAATCATCCACCAAAGTATTTTAGCCCTAACTTTTCATCTGCTTATGGTGTAAACATTGCCAAACATTGCAAAGACAAGTCTGGACCTGTGAGCTAGAATATTTTTGTTTCCATGAATAAGAATACAATAGTTTATATGCAGAATTCTCTGAAGCCAAATGAGACTTTTTATATCCTTTAAATTCCATATCAAATGCAACCACAAAAATTACAGAATTATCACACAGTTCCCACTGGGTCTTAAAAAATGCCATGCATTATTTATATATGTATTAAAAAGAAACAAAAACTTTACAATATAATGCACTTCCTTCACATTTTTAAGAGGGTTTTGGGAGCTGATAGTAGAAGAAAAAATATTCTTCCACATTCACTATTTAAACTAATAAAAACTTACCTCATGCCAAGAATTGCCAAGATAGTTGCCATCCGTGTGAGCAACTGTAATGAGTGTCTTAATGGTATCAATGTTCTTCTGTTTCATTTCTGTGATGCTGGAGCTGGCAGTCAACAAGGAAAATCGAGCAAGGGCCTGTACATAAGCATCTCGCTCAAGCTACAAGACAGAGAAACAAGCATCAAAGCCAAGTCCCCGGAGAGCCAGGGAAAGCAACTTGCCTACAAACTCTTCTTCTAGGGATAGGTGGCACAGTTAGAGCACTTTCCAGCTAAAGGAGAGTAGGATTACAGTTAGCAAATGCTCTTAATAGAAGATTCACCACGAAAAAGAAGAGCTGAAGAAAAGCTCGATTGCATCAAGACCTTTTACCATTTCAAGAAGCAGATGAGACACTTTATCTTCTAAGTATGAGCTGTTTGTAACTCCTCACCTGCCCCCAGAGCCCACGGGGCCCTCAGCAAGCCCCAGGCTGGGTCTGCACCAACCTGCATTCCGAAGATGCAGGCGATCCTGAGGGCGCAGCGGATCCCCTCCAGGCACAGGGACGCCACCTCGGTGTCGTCGCAGTTCTGCAGGCCCACGCTGTACGCTGCCAGCAGCGGGGTCCAGACCAGCTACACACAGCAGGAAACCAAACTCAGACATCTCTTACAGCTTTAGCCCAAAACACGGGGTTACTGAAGCCAAATACATCCAAAAAGTCCCTCTGTTGCATTAGCAAACTCTTCAGAGTAATTATCCGATTTTTCCCCATGCTTGAAACTGTTGATAAGGAGGACACAGTGAGAACCTGACACTCACCTTGAACATGGGCCTGACGTGGTCCAGGTGAGTGGCGCTGGTGAAAGGCGCCTTTGCATGGCTCACTGCCTCCATCAGGGCTTTGGCTGTCTTGGCCATCTGCTCCATCTCCAGGTTGTACAACAACCTTCGCTGCTTCTCGTTAGCCACACCTGAGGGAACAGCACACACACTGCCTGGCTTTTCTCACAAGAGCATGTTCCACCTCCTCACACTGAGCACCACTAAATGTCAAATAAAGGTACTGCAAATGGAGTCTAAAGATAGAAATCTTGCAAAATCTTACAAGTCAGGAGACTGCAAGCAAGGAAATCCAGCACTAAAAACCACACCAAAACTTAAGACTTTATTCTGTACAAAATAACTAATTCAGCCCTTTACTATATAACATATGCTATTATCTAATTTTTTCAAGAGGTGCATATTCTGTTAAGTCATTCTGCCTGTAAAAGTGGATAGAAAATCCTGTAACTTCTTGGGCTCACATCCCCAAAACAAGCCCTCACCAACATGATAAATATATTAATAACTCAATTAATAACTTTCTTTATCGTTATACTATGGGGTGCTACTTCAAATTTCAAGCAAATTAATTTTGTTCCTATTTCTATTGAGAAAACCTGCAAACAGCATGAAAATGCTGGAAAAACCAGTATGCTGAAGATTCAGAATTCACTAATTTGAATTAAAGTAATACCAGCTATTCTGAGTGAAGTAGGGTACAGCTGGGGATGCTGGTTTCTGCTGCATGCTACAGCAGAGCCCTCATTTGGTCTGGATGAGGAGAGGTGACTGCAGACTATGACAAACCCTCTAATCTCTCTGGCTTGCAAACACTACACAAGGACTGTGACACCTCCCAGCCACTGAACTGTGGAGGGAGACAAAAACCAGCCCAAATCAAGCCCTCACTCATTGTCTAGCACACAAAAGCGAGTTAATTGCAAAGTAAGCTCCCCCTCGAGTTGCTCCTCACACTGGTGTTCACAACCCCCAGAGCTCTGGCTCCCAGTGCTGCTCTGCAGGGGTCCAGAGGCACCTCCACGGCTGTTCCCAGCACAGGAGGAGTGTCAGCTGTAACTGAGCCAGTTTCCTTCCATACAGCTCCATCACCATTCTAAATGTACTTTACGTATTGCCTCAGGGCATTTTCACAGGCCTCTGCACACTACTGTGCCATTCCTAAGTTCCTGCCATAGTTCCAGAGCTCTGTGGTCCTCCCAGTTTCCAGCTCCTTCTTACTTGGTTTGCTGCACTTGGTTGTAATTGCGTATTCTTTCGTCTCTTTCATCGCAATTTTCTTTCCCTCTATCTCTTCATAGATTGTGGATAAATACTCTTCTGGCAGGTCTTTACTGTCATTGATTCCTCGATTCATTTTAATGTACTGCTCCTTTGTCATTTTATTTTTTACCTGTGAGAAGGAATAAGTTGGATATCAGATTTTGAATGCAAGTTCCAGGGAAATTTGAACTTCTCTAAGTTTGGATTTTTTAAATTTTTACCTGTGGACTGTGCAAGTCTGTAGTCAGCATTATAATGGAGTATGCCAAAACATAGGCAGTGTCTGCACTAGCAAATAGTGTTTGCCTGAGGGGGGAAAAGAAAAAAACAGGTTTATAGACTCCCAATTCCTCAATCCATTAGCTCCTTTCATATGCAAGAAAAATACCCAGAAGTGCTATGGATTCAACCAAAGAGCCAACAAAGGCTGAAGTTAGCCATTAGAAATGCATCAAACCCCAAGCAGCTTAAAACACAAATAAAAAGGGGGGGAAACGCATTATCTGCAATATTCAAAACTAGAGGTGACTGAGATTTTCAAGTACGTTCCTTACTGATTACCCAAATAATATATCATCTTAAAAAAGTTAAAGGACAGCTTATCTTTCACTCAGAGTTTCATAAAGATTGATACAAAACCAACCCACTGATACACCAACTGGACTAAGGAAAGGCAAGCAAAAGCATTGTAACGTCCTAATAGCTGTTTATGTCATGAATTTTTAATTGTAGCCATTTCTACTGCTTAATACTGGTTTTTATACTTGACTGATCTACATTTGTCTAAAATTGTATCAGCTGTTGCATTTTAACATACTTAGGGCTTCTCTTTTCCAGTAATTCCTTCCAGCAAGTACTTGGGATTTAAGGAAATGCCAGCATCAGTATCCCTCCTCTCCAGTATCAGCAGCAAGATCTCCTCACACAAGCCTGCACAAGTTCCTGGCCTGTATGAGCTTCAGCCACCCCTGCCCCAAGGGCCACACAAGGTGCAGCCAGGGAATGCTCTGGGGGCCCTGCTCTGGTGCAGAGGGGTTCAATTACCGTTGGTTGCACTCGATGTATCTGGCAGCAAACTTCTCCATTAATCTGTCAATCTTCTGGGCTTCCCCCGGCAGACGGAAACCTTCCAGAAATATCCGCAGAGCAGAGACAAAGTCTTTTCCACAGAAATCAAGCTGATCTACGTATGCATACATCACCTCCTTGTTAAACTTGCTGCCTTCCCCAAGGAACTCCCCTACCTGAGTCTAAAAAACACAAGAGACAGTCACTACTGTGCAATCCAAGTGCCAGCTCCCACGAGGGTTTCCAGGCCAGGACTGCACGGCTGTAGCTCCCAAAGCTGGGATGGAGGGGTGGGCAGGGACAGGGGCACCAGGTCTGCCCCCTCACTGCACATTCCTGCCTTCCTCACTGCCAGAGGCAAGATCTGCATTGCTGCAGAGCCAAGGGAGGCTGAACTGTGCCCAGCTGCACACGAGCAGAGGATGCTCTGCCACTGCAGCACAGACACTGCTCTGCTGGCAAGGGACTGCCAGCAACTGCCCCTGCTGTGCCTCCCTCGGCCCCAGGGACAGGCAAAATCCCATCCCACGGACAGGGAACCCTCCAGCACTTCCCTGAGAAGCCTGGGCAGCAAGCACACAGCAGGCAGCCTGGGCACTGGGTGTGCCCACGAGGAGCCCTGCACGTTCATTTCTCCAGATATGGACCCCAGAGCTGGGCACAGGTTCCAGGACAGGGCCAAGGGTGCTGGGCAAGGGCATGAACGGTGCTGCAGGGATCTTACGGAGCAGAGTCGTTCCTCCTGGTGCAGGAACTGTGCCAGCTCCTCTGCCGTGCTGCCAAGCATTCCCTGCTCCTGGAGATACTGGATTCCTCTCTTTGGTTTTTTATTAAACCTATTCAGACAAAAACATGGGAGAATTGACATGCAATTAAAAATATCACAGCCTATAAAGTTTGAGTTTTATAGAGTCTTCATAAATCAAAGATTCTGTGCTGATTTTCTTTCTAATGAGGAAAAATGTTAAAGAATGTGTCACAAGTCTATTACCTATATCACACCATAGGCTCCTTCTCATAAGGTACATTGAGTTGCCGATAACATTAGAAATTATTGCTAGAAAACTCCAAAACTCACCTTTTTGAACATTAAAAATTAGAGACTTTACATGAAATGTTAAAAATGCTACTGTTCAAGATCTTTTTCTAGCATTTACAGACATGAAGACCTTCAAATTAATGAAAAAGAAGTAAACCATAGTTGCACAATGATTTAATTCTACAAATTCTATTTCATTAAAGGACAACAAATCATGTAACAGATGCAAGACAACTGCGTCTCTCAAATCAATTTCTCTCTAGATGTCCGCACTCTTATGGAGCTGAGCCAGCAAAAAAGAAAGCTGTGAAAAGCCCTTCAGGATTTTATAAAATTCCTTTTAACTATACCAGCTCCAGCCCTGGTTTTGGACAACAGCAGGTGAGAATCTTCAGCATTAATATCAATTTGCAAGCGTCCCTACAGGTGTGACTGTGAGACCATAAGAAACAATACATTTTATTACTAGTGAACTTCAGTTTTCCTGTCACACTGGGCTTACAGCTCTATCCCATGTTCAATTATTTCCTTCTGCTGCTTGATGACTTCAAATTGCTCTGGATCATCTGGGACAGCAGTCTGGGTGCCCACACTCCCAACTCCTGATGACACCGTGGAGTCCAAGGAGCTGACACTGCTGCGCCTCCCTGCAGGGTCCAGGCATTTACCTTCAGCCACCTCCTGTTCAGATGGTTTGTATGAACCTGTTCACAGACAAGGGGAGACTTAATTTATCCTTGCTCAGTCAACAGCTTTCAGTTACAGAACTCTTAAGCAGAAATCTATGAGTCAATATTCTTATTTTACTAGGTATACTTTTTGGCAGTCTGCACTACACTACATGAAGAGGCTCTATTGATGCAATTCTAAAATAATCCAACAAAAGGCAGAAAAGCAGCAACATCTATGGAGAAATTCCAGCAATTCAACTTAGTAACGCCAAGACTGGTCACATGTCTTGCTCTACATGAGCTTTTATAGCAGACAAGGTCCTGGCTAAAGCTCATCAACAGAACCCAGTTGTTCAAATCAGACACTTGGAACATCAGTTACTGCAACAGCACTGACAACTGTTCGTAAAATACCTAAATTGTGTAAACAAATTGTTAGGTACAAACCTGGCACCCAGACTTCTGAATAGCTTCTAAACACTGAACAAACACAATGAACCGATTAAATAAATCAGTCTCTTCAAACAGAAACCATCTTACCCAAGCTAGTCTGATGATTGGGGTTCACATAAAGGTCTTTGCTCCATTCTACCATACATTTTAAAATAGAAACCAAACATTCAAGTCCTTTTTTCCTCAGGCTTAGTTCCTAAAACACAAAGAAGAAGAAGAAAATAAGAAAAGAAATACCAAACCAAAAAGCCCTGCTGAAAATAGTCTTTACAACAGTCTCCCTCTAAGGACTGGAAAGTATAATCTTAAAAAATAAAATGTTTATGGTGGAGATATGGCACACAGCCTGTGCAAAGCCAGCCCCACAGACGGTACCACTGCCTGGTTCATGAGCTCATTTAACTGAGGCAGAGAAAGGCTCCTTTGGTTCTCTCTCCCCTGGCAGTCCAAGCAGAGACACCAGAACCAGCCTGGTCTCACAGTGCAAAGCAGCAGCAAAATCACCAAGTAATTAATGGCACTGCTTCAGTGTCCAATCAAATTATCAAACTGGTGACAAGTAAGTACCATCAGTGGGTTACAGAGAGCATGAACCTCTGGAATATCAGTAACAATGCAAAGACAGCCCTGTCCATGGAACAGCAGTGCCTTCTCTCCAAGCTGTTCTCCATACCTGTAAAGGTGTCATTCCCAGCTCATGCCCACTCCGTCCCTGGGCTATTTTGGACAAATCATTTACAAGACGTTCAAATATATTAGCAGCGTTTAAATCACAATCGTAGTTAACATAAATATCCACTACACACTGGGCATCTGGAAAATAAAAGGAAATGGAAGCATTAGGATTCTGTGCAAAAGAACTTTTAAAAGGAATCAACCAGTTGGAGCAGACAGTACAGATGAATCCAGACATTCAACCCAAGCACTCTAGGATCAAATTCAAATTTTCATCCTTAAACATCATATGTGGCATTTCTTTTCAAAATAATTTTCATCTGCTACCAGAAGTGTTTCATTTACACGGTGGAAATACCTGCACAAATTCTAGTTAAAGTCTGAATCACCATCCATTTGTGTTCAAAGGAACTTGAAGAAGTCTCTAGAATATTCAGAAAGATCTCTTTGAAGAACACCTGCAAAATAAATACGGCTAAGGACTTGATGATCTGAAACTTATTAGAACCACATCAAATTTACAGATTCATTTCTATTCAGTAATTTCTCTTGAAGAGTAGCATTTCATGCACAGTAGAATTTGGATACAGTAGTAATATATTAGTTTAGTAAGCAAACCAAACTAAGACATTTAAATGGAAGTTCCAGCTGTCTTTTTCCCATTACAGTATTCTGAGAACTAGAGCATATGCAATTTATAGATTAAAAGTCTCTCACCTCAATCTGCATTTTTAAATGGGTCTTAAAATTTGAAAGTAGTGTGAGGAAGATGGCAAGAGAGAGCTCAAACACATCAGGAACAGAAGAGACTCCATTTTTAGATAATGCTACACAAAGATATTGCTTGATTGCATTGATGAACATTTCATGTGTCCTGAAAACCAGACCAGCATTCTGCAGCACTGAGAGAAGCAGCTGGAGAGACACAACCTTGGAACGCAGCTCATGGGATCTAGAAAAAATTCAACATTAAATGTATTTCTATATTTTCTTGGTATATACTTGCATTCGACACTAGCACTGCAGCATTTCTTCCACTTCAGGAAGAAATTACTGCCATTTTGATTCATTTAAATGCAGGGGGCAAGAGGGGGGGAATCAGCCAAGTGATTTTTGAACTCCTACCGTGCAAATCTGAACATTTTTTCAGTAATATTAACATCTTAGACCAGCCTAATAAATGCAGCTCAGTGCTTCTTAAGCCCTTTCCTCCCCCATCAAAAGCTTCACAAATACCATAGTCAAGGCCACTCCAACTGGTAAGATTAATAAGCCTATTATGCAAAACCCAAAAATCTCAAGTATTGAATTTTTAATAATTTGAAGCTATTTTCAATTCAGATTCATCAAGCTAACTAAACCAAGGGCCTGATAAGTGGATTTTGAACACCTGCTTAACTATACAGCAGCTACTTAACCGTCTCCAAAGGCAGCAGAGAGGACAGGACAATAAATATTCTCATTACTTGGGATCTGGTGGTCCTTCCCCCAGCGGTTTCATGGAGAGCTTGCACAACGACCTGAACACAAGGAAGGCATCCTTTTGTAGAACATGGGAAAATCTGGCAGCAGCCTGATGTCCAGGTACATCTGTTTCCTTGAGAGCAAGAAACACAGCACAGACCCTCAGCGAGACACAGAAACAGAGCAATCAGGAGCTTCCACAGCTCCTCTGAGAACCAGCTACAGTTTAAACTAAACCTAAACACGATTACAAGGGATCTGAATCTTCTCACACATGTTGATTGACCCTTTACCTCCATTCTCACTCTGCATTAAAATACAACTAATACCATCAATTTTAGGACAAGTATTTTCGATGTATGCTTAAATTGCAGCTGCTGCTTTCCTTTTGAACCTGAGCAGGACACACACATTGCAGTTTCTGTCCCTTTCTTCTGCCAAATCCCACCCTATTAGCTGTCACAATAAAAACATTTCTTCTTTTGTAGAGATATATTGGCAAACAGGGCAGTTATTTACCAGATTATCAGTGGAGGAAACAGACTGCCCATCATCTGGAATCCCATTTGTTTGTACATTTTCATTGCTAGAGCCAGAAAGAAGAGTATCTGCAGCCTCCAATGCAGGCAGAGCCTTGGCAGGTTCTGTTACCTGCTTTTCTTCAGCCACTAAAGGGGAAAAAGGAAAAATGATTAAAATCACGCATGAGGAGTTTTCTGTCCCATGACTTTGTGAAGCTCTGAGTGGCACAGAGGTAGCACTGGTAATCAAGAAAGTTTCTCAGCTATCTGCAAAAGAATATTCTGATACAATCAAAACCTGTTCTTGCTTGACAAGATACTTAGTTCTTGTCAAGATACTTAGTACCAAAAATTTTCCTCCAAAGCTTCTATAATCAATACATATGCAACTATTTTACTTTAGAAGACTTCACTACCTTTCACAGCGGACTCCACCACATCGTCCAAAATGCCTTGAACCATTTCCCTTCCTGCATCAATGGTTTCCTCTAATGAAATACAGAGAGAATTTTTAATTTAGTATTTTTGTTTAGGAAGAGGATTAAAACAAAAACATGACAGAGGCAGAAGCACAAAAATTTATTCATTTTCTTCAGTAGTTCTCATTGTAAGTCATTTCTGAGAAGTCATTCAAAAATACTCATTGATATTATTTATGTTGTTCGAATCAAGGCATTGATATTTTTAATGCAGTTATTTTGTCATTTTTATTTATCAGATGTTACAAAGATTCCTAATTTGGATGCAGTATGCACTGATGATATGGTCTTCACAATATGCACCATTTTTACAACAGGACCTCGATTACCTGAGAGCAGTTCTTCACTTCCCACATACCATGACAATTCTCTTCCTTTCCTTACCCTTTATCAACCCATTCAAGTCAAATTCCATGATAATTCTCTATAGACAAAGCATGCACGGTTTAACTGGAATTCTAGGGAGCACAGGAACCCCTCTGCAGTGACACAAGCTGAGGACAGCAGCACACTCTGAAACTCCAAGGAGAGCCCAGGGAGCCCCATCAGCTCCTCAAAGCCTCCAAGAGCACCTTTCAAGCGGCAGCTGTGAGTGAAAGAACAGACCCCGGCGGGGCTCACCTGCTGCGGGCAGGACAGGGGCCCGGGGCGGCTCCGCGAGGCCGGGCTGGGCATGGCCGGGCTGGGCATGGCCGGGCTGGGCATGGCCGGGCTGGGCATGGTCAGTCTGTCCATGGCTGGGCTCCCCCTGGCCGGGCTCCCCGTTGGCCAGCGCGGTGCCGGCGGTGCTGGCAGTGCCGGCGGTGCCAGCCCCGGAGCCGCGCTGCTGCTGCTGCTGCTGCTGCTGCTGGTGCCGCCCCGGCCGTGGGGACCGCGACTCTGCCACCGCGGGGGACTGCGGCTTCTGCGCTCGCTCTGCTTCTCTGGACTCCTGCAGCTTCAATAACACACAGGGAAAGGTTCATCCGAGCACAAAATACACTGAGGGAAATCCTGGCTATGATGACTGATGATCCTCGGTGAATTCACGTCTTAGCAGGAAACAGTGACACTACAATCACTTGGTCAATAAGATTAGAAAGATACGCTTCAAGTTTATTTGAAAAGCGCCATTTGTTTATCCAATGCCATTCGGCAGCAGCTACGGTGTGGAGCCTTGTTATCAGCAGCCCACATCACCTTTTGTTTTCAAATCGGTTAGCATGCCTCACTGCAGGATTTGACAGGTTTTCTAACAGACAAATCAACAGATATGCAACTACAACCACAGATGCATTAGAAACAACAATAATAAAAAAGTTTTCAGTCATTTGCAAGACTAAACATTTGAGATGAGAAAAAGTATAAGCTACTTACAGCTTGATTTTCCATCCGTGTAAAAATGACATTTAACATCTGTGTCAGGGTAGCTTTGGCAGTTGTCTGGTTGATAAGATTTTTACTGGCCAGATAGATGTTGTAGCAGGTTCTAACAGTTTGAAGAATTGTTCCTTCATGAATTTCTATATATGGAGATGTTACTGCAGTGAGAAGAGCCTAGAAAAGTCCATAATACAGTAAAAACGAAACCTAAGCAAGTAGGCAACAATGCTCTTCATGCCCTTCTCCATGCATGTCTTCCAGAATAATCCCTGGGTTTGCTACAAAACACAGACATCTTTTTTAAACAACATTTCAAATCTAAGTTTAAAAGGACTTCCACATTTCTGTTCTCTCCCGAGCTGTTCTTAGAGCGCCTTATCAAGGCTAACTTTCCACCAATAGAGATACTCCACCTCCAAACAGAAGTTACTGCATTCCACAGCTTCATTTCCACACAAGAGCCAGCTGGCCTACACTAACATCAAGTTGGATCACTGGAAGGGTCACAGCTTCCAGCCTCAGCTACAGCAGATTTCAGAGCCAGAACACACCTCTGATGGACATCACCGTGCCCTGTTGAGAACATTCACTGGCAGCTGTCTGGAAAAACGGCCAGGGGAGCAGACAGGCTTGAACAGCATTCCAAGGCATTGCACCCCAGCTCCAGGGCTGCTACCAGGGCTGAAAGCAACTCCCTGGCCTGATGGAAGTGGGCACTGTGAGCCGCTAAGAAGAGCACCAAGCTGTCTGAAACATGGCTCACCTCAGAAAGGACAAACATGTATAAAATATTCCCTTACACTCTGCTGTCCCAACAGGAACAGTTCTGCCCCGGTGACAGCCTCCCTGAATGCAGTGACACACCAGACAATGTAAGAAATCGGGCAACCCAGTAATATTTCGTCTTTTTGTTTTCCAGTTACAAAATGAAAGAGCGAGAAAGCAAATGAATGTTGTGGCAAAATGAATTGAATAAAATACCTTAATTATCTGCAGCTGTACTCCTTCATCTGTCTGAGGCCCCTGAAAGCAATTGCAAATGGTGTCCACTATTCTGTCGATGAGGCGTTTCCCAGGAGCTCCGCTGTCCGGGGCATTGCCAGTGATGTGCCCGTATGCAATGAGTTTCTAGATGGAAAGGATACAGCTTAGATGAGCACATACACAGCATAAAAAGGCACGTTTAGGTAGCATACCTCACTTCACCAGTTCTAACCCAAAAATTTAACACTACCTATAGTCTGGCACCAAATGCTTTGACTGCTCGCATATGTGGACAAAACAGATTTTAGTACGACACAAAAGCTTTTTTCACCCAGGCCATTTCTTCATACCAGAACCAGAGAAAACGTGTTCAACACCAGTCGTTTCCAGAGCGTGACCTCCCGTGTCACACCAGAGCAGCACGAGGAACGCGACGGGGACGCTCCCAGGGGAGCACCACAGACCCAGCACCCAGCGAGGGTGAGGGGAGCCCGGGGCCAGGCAGGGCAGCCCCCTCCTCCCTGTGCCCCCTGCCCCACTGATGGGTGAAGGGCCCCCAGCCCCACAGGGGCAGGGCAGCCCCCTCCTCCCTGTGCCCCCTGCCCCACTGATGGGTGAGGGGACCCCGGGGCCAGGCAGGGCAGGGCAGCCCCCTCCTCCCTGTGCCCCCTGCCCCACTGATGGGTGAGGGGAGCCCGGGGCCAGGCAGGGCAGGGCAGCCCCCTCCTCCCTGTGCCCCCTGCCCCACTGATGGGTGAGGGGAGCCCGGGGCCAGGCAGGGCAGCCCCCTCCTCCCTGTGCCCTGTGCCCAGCACCCCACTGATGGGTGAAGGGCTCCCAGCCCCACAGGGGCAGGGCAGCCCCCTCCTCCCTGTGCCCAGGCCCTCCCCACTGCTCTCTGCAGCTCTCCCCAGCCCAGCTCGACCCTGACCTGCAAACAATCCAGGGAGGTGCTGACGATGCGTGGAGACTTCGACTGGCAGGCCAGCTCAAAGGGAAGGAAGTATTTATCTGCTTCAATGAAATTTGCTTTTGGTGGAGCAGCAGTGCCTTCTCTAGGTCAGATAAGAAGAGTTATTCATTTTTCTCAACACGTATATCACAGCAAACTACACTGTCTCCTTTTTGTAAATTTAAAGCTAAATAATGCACAGTTGCATACAAATGTACTGCAGCTTTCTTGCATATATTTTCTTAAGCAAAGATCAATTTTCTTTTAAAATAAAACCCATTTCACATTTATTTATATTCTATCTGATCTTCGTCACATGTTCTTCACCTTAACTCTTCCCTCACTATACTCCAACACTGTTCAACTATCTGAAATATTGGAAAACTCCTACACAACTGATATATCTATCCATTCTATTCAAAATGGATTAAATAGTGCCCATAAGCAGAACACTAAGCAAACAGAAACACATCTGGGGATCCATTTGCTCATTTTCAATCCCAGCACAGTGCTGGAAAACCTTTTAAAATTTTTTATTTCAGTACTATTCAAATTGGTATTCTTGATCTAGGTAATGCAGAGCACATGCTATCAAACAGAGGCTATGTGCTGCTCCCCAGGATTTCCTATCAGGCTATTGAGCCCAATAAAAGGAAGCAAAAAAATGGCACCTTTCAGAAATTTTGCAATTTTTTCCTGGTGAAATTCATAGGCAGTTATGGCTTGAGTACCAGAGCCACAAACATTGTGTAAGTGAAGCACACAGGCCAGGCCACATGTTCTTGCCAGAAAGGGGTAACTGGATATTCACAAACCCACTGCTGCAATGTACATACACTCTGACACTTCAACAAAAATATTCCATTTGCTCTTTTCACACAACACTTAGATAATTAATAATTTACCTTTGCTTCTCCAGCTCACTTTTTATTTCATCTGGAAGAGAGAAAAAGATTCAAGGCTTACTTATCGTTATCAATAACACAGTAATAAAGCAAAGTTGTTTAAGTCCAGTTTTCCACTTCAGTATTTGCCACTCCATTCCTGTAACACCTCAGCTTCAAAGATCAGAGTTTCACCAGTTATTGAAAGGTTTATCTCTCCAATTTCACATTTTAAAAGCTGCTTTTTCCAAACATTCTCAACAAAAGGTATCTTTAGAGCACTCAGGTGTAATATGCAACTTTTATTCGAGTGTAAGTCCATATCACAGAGCACTCAGAAGTCTTTAAGCTGCTGCATAAACCCTGACTTCAGTGCACCCAGCCTTCCCATTAGCTGCAGTGCCAGCCACCCTGCTTGAGCCTTACAGCAGGAACCAGCTGGGCAAGCTCCCAGGACAGAGGAAATCTCAAATACACTGTCCTTTTGCCAGTAGATTTTTTTTTTTTTTAATTACACTTTTAAAAAGCTTTTCATAAAACTAAATACAGGGGGAAGGAAAGTTCCCTTCTCATTTCTCTTGTATACAGCAGCAGATCCCAAAGATCCGGGTAAGGCTTTCTGAGGATTTCAAAGGTATGACCACGATGCAGAGTACAGAGCAGCACAAGCACCCTCTGTGAGCACACATCCACATCTAAACCAGCACCCACAGGGAGGCTGCACAACCACATCACCTCTAACTCCAGCGGGACCTTCTGTGCCACCCTACAGCACATGCTGCAAACTACCCTGACTCTGCAAATTGCCATGCTTACAAATCCTGTTTCATTTGCAGGTATTGGAAAATGATCATTCATTCAACACTTGTTCTCCACAGCTCTGGAGAGGCACCATTGTTTGTGACCAGACATCCATAGTTCAGATGATTTCAGTGCTGTCTGTGACCCTCAGGAGTTTCTTCTGAGAGAATCAATAGACAAATCACACTAAGGAACAAGGACTGCAGCAAACACGGATTACAGGGCTTTGTGCAGGCCTGCTTGTCAGTAGATGGCACAAGGATTAATCCTCACAGTGTGCACTGATTTTGTACAATTACTCCCCACACTGGATAGAGAAAATGGAGGCAGAACACAGTGAAAACCTGTATAACCATAAGCTGTGAGTGGTCAGCTCCGTCCAGGATTACTGTTCTCTGCCATATCCGCCCGTTAATGAGCATCAGTCTGGCATCCCTCCGCTCTCATGGCACGCAATCCTGCCACACAGCTGAAGGAAAGTTATCCACCCCAGAGTCAGCCAAAGAGACTTGGGAAAAATGGGAGAGTCCTGGGAGCACAGTGCTCCCAGTTCTCCTCGTGCCCACCACAACCAACCTCATCCAGAGCTCCACAGAGCAGCTGTCGCTTGCCAGCCCTGCAGAAGGCAAGCCCAGCACTCAGTGCTGGGGCCTGGAGGCTTCAGCATCAGCAGAAACTTTGCAGCTCTGTGACAGCACAAGCCCAGCACCACCGTGCCCTGATGCTTTAGGCTCAACTGGAGGGGAGACAACAGAATGGGGCTGTTGGTAAGAAATGACCGAGGTTTTCTGTGCCAAACAGACAACGTAAATCTTGCACAGCACCACTTAAACCACTGTGGTTTTTATTCCAGGACCCGGCTGGCCTACCAACAAGGTGACTAGTCGGAAATTCAGTTCAGCATAATTTCAATTCAGGCCTTTTGGTTTAATTACTTTCCCTGTCTTTAAAACCATATTATGATCCAAAGAGCTACTGAGAACAAGATATGTGACCCACCAATGTGTCCCTGTTTTGATTTGCCTTGTTGTTAGCACAGCACATTCCCATACCACGCAGGAACTGGCTGCTTAAAAACACAGAGTCTTCTGGGCAGCTTTACACCTTCAGAAAGCTTAGTCCTGCCTCCAGGTCTTGGCAGGGAAAGGCATATTTTAGCTACAGCTAGAATCCCAATTACAGCAGGATCCCAGGGCCAGCAAAACCACAATTAATGCTGTATTTCAGACACCCTGTAGAACTAAGGTGTACAGAGCTTTTTCTTAATGAAGAAACTTTTCTAATGCAAAACCTCCACTACGTTTCTCTTTCTTTCGAGGAGATCATTTCCCCCCCCATACTGATTGCTTTGCAGAGTAAAAAAGATGTTGAATCGAACCTTCACAAAGATTACGGCCTTAAGGAGAAATGATCATGCCCATCTTTACTGATATTTGTCTTAGATCTTGCACTGGAAAAATAATGCAAGAATAACATCCCATATGAGAGTAACAACAATTTAACTCTCAGAAGTACTGTATAAACAACAATAACAACAAATCTAACCAAGGCCTGACCAAGTTCCCCACAATCTTATTATAATAAAAGCTTTTCTAAAGCCATATAAAAGCATCTTCACCACAACAGTATTATAATATTACAATAATATTATAATATATATAACAGATAATGCTGGCAAAAAGAATAAATTAAAGGACAAAAGGAAGCTACAGGCATACTTCTGCTAGTGATTGCAGCAAAACAGTTTGAAAACCTCCACATCTGAAGTACTCATTTGGTGGTCTGACCATCTCAAGTGAGTGAAACAGAAATAGTTGATAATTGAAGTCTGCAGCCAGGAACAGCTTGCCAGGCCCTAACCAGACCCTGGCACCTTCCAGAAACCACCCACCACTGGCCCTGTGTTTCTGCAATCACAGGAGCAAGGGGCACAGCCCAACTTCTTCCACAGCTACAGAACACAGCTCCAATTCTGGTCAACATCTGGTCCCCCCAGCACAATGCTGAGCCCTCACTTGGTGCTTTGGGAACCAGAGCTCCCTGTCTCTCCCATGGCATCTCCCTCAGCCAGGAACATCCTCAGCCCCTGGGCTGCCCACCTAACACAAGTCCTGCAGCGTTCCCAGTAGGCAACAGAACTGGAACACGAACTTCAACTGCTTCCAAACTTCTGGCCATAAAGGCAGGGTGAAGCTCACACTGCGCAGCTGCCTCTCTGTAGCAGATGGATGGGTTCAGCTCACTTGCATTGAAAACTACTCGGTGAAACAGAGGCATTTGTTGTCTGCCTGCAGCTCCCCGCTCTGCGGCCGCAGGGCCGGGTTTGTGTCAGCGGCAGCAGGCGAGCTCCTGCGCAGGGAATGGCTTGTGCTGGAGCAAGGACACGGCCCGTCCAAGGGCAGCAGTGCCAGCACAAACACGGGGAGGAGCAGCCGGGGCTTCCCTCCCCCGGGCGGCAGAGCCGAGCATTGCCCAAGCCCTGCCTGGCTCATCCAAAGCCGGGTATCGATCACAGCCGGCTGCGGAGCCCTGCGGACAAGGACCGGTCCCCTCTCTGCCCCGGCGTCCTCTGAGCACACCGGCCAAGAGGCCAAACTGTGAAACACAACTTATTTTAAACATTCGTCATTTACACACAAAGACCTCCTAAACACCAACAACCAGATTCCTAAGTGAAGGCATGGTTGAAAAGATTTTAACTTGTTCACAAGCTAACTAAAGAAATTCCCCTGTTTGCGCATGTGGAGCTGCCCAGCTACAGAGGAACCAGGGTGGCTGCAGTCATTAAAAACAGCCCCAGCAGGGCAGCAGTGACCCAGGTGCACAATCAGCATTTGTCTAATGTGAACTGCTGTGATACAGACTGTCAGCATCCACTGCAAAACTTCAGGATAGTTTCAGTAGATTTACTAAGAATCACGGGTACCTGGAGCTCCATGTAAATGTAAATGCTTATTAAACAACTATTTTTATACAATACAATGGTCTGTTGAAAACAGATATTTTTTTTTTTAAAGCACAATTTTCCAAAGCAGAGCCAAACAGCTTCTCTGTTTAAACCTTCAATTTCTCCCAGCCTCTCCTGGGGTTTACTGGCCCTACAGCTACAGGAGGCAGCCGTTACACCTCCTGATGAGGCAAGAGCTGAATGAAGGGATCTATTCAAACTCTGCTTACTTAACAGTAACGCTGGGTATTTCAAAGGAGGAGGTGGAAAGAGGCGAAAAACCCCAAAATCTCAAGAAAACACCACTACAAAACGGTTTTGTTCTTTTTACCCCACACTTCTCGTGTTTCTGTCCTACTTGCACCTATGTTACTTCTGATTTCTAGAAGGTCACGTGTATTTTGCAGTCCAAAACTGATCAGTATTAGTCCAGTAAAAAGACTGAACAGGGAAAAAAGGGTAAGAAGAGTTTAAATTTAGAAAAATTAAAAATTAGATTAAAATTAAAAATAGAATTAAAGAATACCTATATTTCCTGTACAAGGGAGATAGCAATATTCAGCAGTAATTTACTTAAATTCTCCGGAGTTACATGTACAAACCAATACAACTCACGTAAGAAAACAAGAGCATCATTCCCACAGTTAGAAACTTCTTTCTCTCCCACCAAACAACAAATGCAAAGCATAGGTAGGTAACAGAAACACTACTGCAGTAACACCACTGCAGAAACCATAAAAACTGGTTAATTTTTATTAGGCAGCTGTAAAACACACCAGTTTCTCTCTATTAGGAAAAAAAAAATTCATCTTAGACTTCCATATCCCAGGAGCAGCTGGAGCACATGGTCCACACCTGTGTTGCCTGGTTTATAACTGGTACAATTCCACAAGGCTGCAGTAACTGCTGCACAGAGAAGACTGCACAGCAAAAGGGATTTAGTAAGAAATAGAAATGGATTATTCAAAATGTAACTTGGAAAAAAGGGCAGCAGGCAACAGCTGACACCATGACTGCATTTCTTCCAAATTGAATTCTTTTTATTCAGTGTTAACTGGGCTTTTTGTTGTTATTCACAACATTGAAGCTTCTTTGACCCATGACAGTTTGTGTAGGTTATAAAGTTTGGCCTGAATTCTTCAGACTGCAAGTAATACTCTTCCCACATTTCCTCACATATTTACTATTGCATGGAGCTTGAAAATTAAGTTGTCACTTTTGAAACTATCACAGTCTAAGTAAATACAAAGTATAAGCTTGATTAAAATTAAATATATGGAAATAAAACTTTTCCACTCAAGAAAAAAAAAAGACTTAATCAAAATAGAATAAAGTTTGCGGAAAAAAATCACACGTAAATAAAAGAAACCCCATTCCTGTTGGCAAATGATAAATGATAAATAATATTCAACAGATGTAACAGAGATCCTCCCATTCAGTCATCCAGCCCCCTAACAGTTGGTGAACAGAAGATTATCTCTTTGTGCTGAGCTTTGCTTTAGTCCAGGAAAGCCTTGGACTCTTTTTCAAAGCAAGTTTAGGTAAAAAATGTCCAGGATCACAGCACGAGCTCCCCTCCAATACACTGCACCTTGGGACACGCAGGCTTAGCACAGCCAGAGCCAAGAGGCAGCTCCAGCAGGGGCTGTGGACTGCACCCCTCCCAAAATCATCCTGATCAAACACAGACCTTCCCCAGGCACCTCACAGGGAAGTTCCCTTTCTCAGTCTCTAAACAGATTTACCTAGCAGCAAAACAGGTTCTCAGTCCTGTAAACGGGTTCAGGGCATGTGAGGGCAGCTGGGGCAGAGAGCAGGAACAGGAATTCCTTAGGAAAAGCAGTCTCCAACTGCTGGGGCTCTCTCTTGTGTTCCTCTCTTGCTCACAATGCCAACTTTAAACAATAATTAAAACACCTTCTATCTGGTTGCCTTCTCTGGATCTACTGTCACTGCTGGTCACTCCTACAGATCTCCTGGCAGTAAAGACCGCAGGGAGGAGCATAAAAATGACAGCATTTCTTTAAGATCACTCTCACTCTGGGACAGAACTTGCACCTGCCCAGCCTCCTCATGTACCCAAACTTTTCTTCTGTCTTATGTAACATACCCTAAATGTTCCCAATTCAAAGGAAAATATTGGTGGGACGCAACCAAAACTGAAAGCGAGATGTCACATTTGCAAATTAAGGAGGGGCCACGGAGAACTCGAGTTGCAGAGCTCTACTCGGTTTATCTTTTCCCTCTCTGTGGTGCACCGTATGTTGTCAGAACTTTTAACACAGAGACCTTTACACAAACTTGTACTGCAGATTTCAGGACCAGTCCACCAACTTCACAAAACGCGCTTTCAGCTCTGAAAACATCACAGATACCGCGTGTCCTTGGCCACAATGCTGGCAGACCTTAGCCAGCCCGAATACCACCTGGAGATCAGAGGTCAGATTTAACACACCGAGAAGCCCTGGGACTCCCTAGGCTGAGGGCCTTAAAAACTCTTGTTTCCTAGTCTAAAAGCGGCAATTAATTTTCTCAAAACCGAAGTGACCAAAGACCAAATCCCTCCTGTTTCACACCGAGGCTAGAACTTAATCAAACAGGTATTCAGGGGCTTTCCCCTCGTATTTGCACGTCCTGTCCTGGAGAGAGAACTCTCCCTCCGCTCCGAGGTGCCGAGAGGCTCTCCCGCATCCTGCCGGGACGCGAGCGGAGGGGACACGTGCCGGAGAGCCGGGCCCCTCCGCCGCCGGGCCCCTCCGCCGCCGCGCCCGTGCGGGCCGGGCCGACTCACCCAGCGCCACCTGGCAGGCTCTCCNCCGAAGGCGGGGCCGAAGGCGGGGCCGAAGGCGGGGCCGAAGGCGGGGCCGAAGGCGGGGCCGAAGGCGGGGCCGAAGGCGGGGCCGAAGGCGGGGCCGAAGGCGGGGCCGAAGGCGGGGCCGAAGGCGGGGCCGAAGGCGGGGCCGAAGGCGGGGCCGAAGGCGGGGCCGAAGGCGGGGCCGAAGGCGGGGCCGAAGGCGGGGCCGAAGGCGGGGCCGAAGGCGGGGCCGAAGGCGGGGCCGAAGGCGGGGCCGAAGGCGGGGCCGAAGGCGGGGCCGAAGGCGGGGCCGAAGGCGGGGCCGAAGGCGGGGCCGAAGGCGGGGCCGAAGGCGGGGCCGAAGGCGGGGCCGAAGGCGGGGCCGAAGGCGGGGCCGAAGGCGGGGCCGAAGGCGGGGCCGAAGGCGGGGCCGGGCTGAAGGCCGGGCTGAGGGCAGAGCTGAGGCCTCGCCGCGGCCGTGCAGGAATGAAGCTGTAAGTTACTGATTGGGCGGTCGCCTTGGTGGAATACTCGGTTTTATAATGCTTCTAATCTAAGTATTTCACCATTCGCATTATTACGGTTAACTCTGTATTTACACGGTCCTGTAACGAGGCATGGGTGCACATGGGAAGACGCCAAAGTTGTACATTAGTGAGGACTCACTCAGAAATTTTCAGTCACAGAAATGCACCGTCCTTTAATAACCTTATCCCGAAGTGTATCTTCTCCCTTTCCCGTCTGCCGAGGTGCCGGGAAGCCAGCCCGCTCCGCGCCGTCACTGCCCACAGCCGGCTGCTCTCCTTCAGATTGAGATGCCACATCTAACGGAGAATACAGGAGCACATCGATTCTCGGGATTTTAGTTTCACTTCCTTGTTCTCAAACGGCAGGACTCTTAACTCTTTAAAATGTCATTAATGAACCTTTAGTGTCTATTTGTCAAGAACAGCAATTTTTGCCCCCAAAACCTCTAACAAAGGTTCCAAACACCTGTGCAAAGCATTAATTTAGTATTATTTCCAGAGGAAAATTGACCGGTACTTGTATTCTCAGACACATATTTTCTAAATATGCTCCCAATCAGAAACGTGACTGCAAACCCCACCCCCAGTGTTCAAGTCTGGACACGATTCTCCTTTCACTTACACTGCTGCACATTGAGGGTAATTCTACTGTTATCACTGAAATTACAGTGATACAGAAGTGACGTAACTAAAAGACAAAGAAGGTCCTGAATACTTTTTGAGAATTGCTGAGTTAGTTATTGACACAAAGGAGGCTGTAATTACTGTCAGCAGCATGCAGAACTAATTAAGCAGCAGAGCTCTTCACGTATTGTCAGCCAAATTGTCAGCTCTGATTTTAGGGTTTTTATTGTGGGACAGGATTAGTTCTCAGGAGAGAAGCAAATGGATATGGGCTACTTTTTAGAAAATAGATTAAACAGGTGGTTTAATGGAGATTTTAAAAAAATTTTATCAGACAAACCCCCTGTTTTTGAAATGATAGAGTAGTGTCTGATTTATGTGTTTGGATTTCAAAGAGCCAAGAGGCAGTAGCAGGCCAGTGGCAGATGAGGAACGCAGAGCTGGCGGATGGCACGCTCTGCCAGGTGAAGTTTGGTTATAGCCAAGGGCTTCTTTCTCTGAGCACCAAATGCACCTGGGCTTGCCAGCAGATGGCACAGACGCCTCGGTGTCTCCCAGGCCACAGAACGTCCCAACCACCAGAGACAAGCAGCTCTAATGGGTAACGGGGCCCACTGCACACAGCGCTCTCCTAACACTGACATCATTGTGTGACTAAACGCAGTGCAAGAATACTGGGGTTGATATCATTCATATTTTCAAATACTTTTTTGCTCGAAACATTTTAATATTACAGTAGCTATTTTTCTGAGGGAAGAATGTGAGTTATTTGGCTAATTCAGAAGCCATGCAGCCCAGTCCAATGCTGCTGCTGCAGAGCGCAGCTGCCGCGCGTGTCGCTGGCTGCAGGCAAACAAAGGAAGAAAAAAAGCCTTTCCAGTGGGAGAGAAGGCAGACCAAGGGGAGGAAATACATGTATCTGCATGTGTTTGCTGTGGATTCAGTGCCAATTACAAGAATTACTATTAAACTGCTCTAAATAGCTCATTGTGGCGAATATGTCTGTAGTACAAGACATAAATCATGAGCAAACAATGCCTAGCAGGTGGACAGAGTTCACAGTTTGTACAAGCTACTTCCTTGGCAAGAAGCCTCTCTGGATTTCTGCCCGGAGGCCAGGTGCTCTGTGCTGACTGACGGGACTAACCTCGCAGCACTTTCCCACTGGCATATTGCTACATAGTTTTCTTTAGGAAGGAAACCACAATCTAAAAATAGATGCAGAATGGACAGGAAAATTCTTGGAAAACCAGCACTGGTCTGTACAGTAGCTTAGTTCCCAGTTCAGCGCTAGCATAGAACATCTTTTCTCTTTTTCTGCCCATTTTTAATCATTTCCTTTAGGACCTATTCAATTTATTCTGCCTGGCTTCCAGCCCCTTTTCCCACTGTCCAGAAATGTACTTACTAGAGGATTTCCTGGGGCGGGGTCCTCATTTGATTCACTATCTCAGCTCTCTAATTTTTCCCAGTTCAACACTGCATGCCCTAAAATCAATAAATCCACATAGTAAAGCATTCTCCCACTGTTGGCAGTATAATTGAGGTAACTATTAAGTGAGTAATTATACAAGTATTCATGTGGTATTAGCAAGACATTTCACCATGATGTTTATAGACAATGCTCTCCCTTTCATTCCACTATTTTCTTCAAATCCCAGACTTAGACCTTCTGTGTCTTCTGACCATCTTACTGCCAGCAGCCTCACACAGAACTTGCACTCCTGCCCAGAGAAGCTCTGTAATGTGAAAAAAGGACAGACAATATATCTAAACAGCCCCATGCAATGCCATGAGATGAAAACAAAATCACTTGGCAGGAGAGGCACTGGAGCTGTTTGTCCTCCGAGCTGGGCCAAGCCAGGCAGAGCTGCTGCAGCCAGCCCTGCACGGCTCCCAGCCCTGCACCACTGTGAACCCTGCACTGCTGCCAGCCCTGCACTGCTCCCAGCCCTGCACCACTGTGAACCCTGCACTGCTGCCAGCCCTGCACTGCTCCCAGCCCTGCACCACTGTGAACCCTGCACTGCTCCCAGCCCTGCACCACTGTGAACCCTGCACTGCTGCCAGCCCTGCACTGCTCCCAGTCCTGCACCACTGTGAACCCTGCACTGCTGCCAGCCCTGCACCGCTGCCAGCCCTGCACCACTGTAATAAAACATCACAGAGACAGCAGTGGATGTAAAGCTGTAAAACTGTCTGCATGATCAGCTTGAAACATGCTGAGGATGGGAAAGAACATTCTGCTTAACCCTGCACACTTTATACTCACCTCACATCGGGTGTCCCTATGAGCTATAAAAGCCAAACATCGTGCAGGCCAGAGACAGGTACCTATGACTTTGGTAAGTGGTTTTTGTTTAAACAAAGCATTCTCTATCAAATTATCTTTTCTTTTTCCCCTGAAATGCAACCTCAGCATAGCACTGAGCCCACAGTTCCATCTTCCATGGCAAAGCACATGAGCCTCCTCCTAACTCTGTTACCAATGTCTTCCTGTCAAGACTTGAATTGCACTGTAATTCAAATGAAAGTGTTCTGTGATTTCATGAGTGACACTGTCATATGTCAGTTTACTGCCATTTTTATTGCACTTACTTCTAATGTTTCTGCACAAGATCAACCAGAAGAAAAGAGAAAACCTATTTTGAAAATATCAATAGTACAAAAAATCTGATTCCCCTTCCTGAGTGGGACTGCTGTGGTTGATTAGTATTCTGTTAGAGCTGGTGATGATTTCCTAGAATGTCTTTCTCCTCCTGCACTGAGCTCACAGCCCATGCACTGACTTTATACAAGTGATTATAATTGCAAAGACAGCATCACGTGTTGATGCAGGCAGTTGTGCAAGGCTGTAGTTTCACAAATGGCTTTAAACTGATCTGCAGGTGAGTTACTGCCAAAAGAGGCAATCCCATCCTTCTCCCATCCCTGCCCTTACCACAAGACTGAACATCTCCTCTCATGCCAGCAGTAGCTCTTGGGGCTTGCACACTGAGCCTGTCAGGGAGCAAATCTGACTAAAAAAGGACCTTTTGTTTGTTTGCCTTCCAGTTAATTTGAGCTGGATCAGCTGATCAGTTCCTGATCCTGCTCACCACAGCATCACAAAGGAAGTGGGGAAAACATGCAGCAATGTCAAAAAGGAAAAAAAGGTAGCTCACACTTCAGTTAACTCAAGTTCAACAGTAAAAAGATAGTCCGAGCTGCACAGAGGACTAAATATTTCCCAGTTACATGAATTCAACATGAATTCTACATTACCATGGACAGAGTTTTATACTGGATGCACAGGGAGCCTATAAATGGCAAAATTATGTATTACAATCAAGCTCTCTATTTTGTGCTGATGTGATATCAAACTGGCTCAGCCCATCCTTAGAAAAGATCTTTAGTTTATCAAATGCAGCCCTCCATCACTCTTAATATTTAGCGGAGAAGAATTCACATATCACCTCACAAATGCATCTTAGTTTACTCATATAATCCAGTATTTTAAAAAATCTGACTTAAATTGCAGGTGCAGACAGTAGAGCCCAGAAATGGCATCTCTGCACAGCTGCAGGTGGGACACGGAGGGTCAGGCGCAGGAGGTGCAGCCACGCGTGCTGTGAGTCTGCTCCTTTCCTCAGCCTGGGCCGTGCTGTGAGTCTGCTCCTTTCCTCAGCCTGGGCCGTGCTGTGAATCTGCTCCTTTCCTCAGCCTGGGCCCAGCCCTGGCGCCCTCAGGCCTGCCCTGATCTCAGTCTGGGCTCGGTTCCCCAAACCCCTGCAGCAGACGCTGCAGCCGAAGGAGCAGGGGACAGACTGCTGAGCTGGTGCCAATCCCTGCCCCAGAATCACACTCTACAGCTTCAGCTTCACTGAGGTGCTTTGGGAAAAGCAGGGAATAGAACTGGAGAAGAGAAGAGCAGGTGGATGGATGCCACATATCCCACATGTATTTACGTGCCATAAAACATTTTTTTTCTCTGATCTTCAATTCTCTGTTTCATGCAGGAGATTCTTTCCAGCTCTGATTGTGAGAACACCATGAGTTTTGAACCAGCTACGCAATCCCAGCCCCCACCCCCTCATTACAATTTCTGTACACTGGCTGTGCTGACACAGAGGTAGGTGGCTTTTCAATGTACTGGCAGAGGAGATAATGCAAATGCAGTCAGGAAGAAGCAATTTATAACAAAAACAAAAACAAGCACTATTGTTCATGTTATTTTTATTTCATGTACTGACAGAGAACAAAATACAGAGAGTGAACCTTTGCTTGATTGTGTTAGCTCAGGGCAAATGCTTATTTGCATACAATCTGTAAAGCTTCCAGCAGCCTTTTTTAGTACTTCCCCAAAAGAATAAATTTTGTAAGAGTGCTAATTTGTCAGAAAAAAATGTAAGGAGTTGCAAACTTGTAAATGGTCTCATATGGGAAAAAAACCCACTTGGAACAACCCGAGTTCAACGGATTATTTCATCAAAATCTGACAAACTTTCAATCTGCAAAAGAAAAAAAGAATTTGCAGAATTAAAAAAAAATTGTCCTACTTCAAGCGTATTGAAGCTTGATGCATCTTCTTTTCTTTAGAAAAATATTCCTGAGCCTGCTGTCAAGGCAGTGCTTCTCCATTGTTAGCTTTAGAGGGTAAAGATCAGATCATATAGCATTATGTCAGGAATAACAGAAACACTTTCTGCACCTGACTTAAAAACAAAACTGCTTTAAAATACTCTGAATTGAGAAGGACCATTTGATTAATTAAACCAAAAATCTTATCCCAGTTCAAGAGCTCAGTGAGAACCCTTAATTACATAATCAAAAATTATGTCAGGAAAGAACATAATGAAAATCTAATTATGCACTCTTTAGTACGTGATTAGTTTTAAGTAGGTGGGTATAATAGAGAAAGAGCAAAAGACGGGAAATATGATAAAAGAAGTGAATCAGACAGTGGAAAGAAAAGGAGTATCTGAGGAGTGAGTAATAGCAAATACAGCCTTCTCCCAGAGCGTCTTCCAAAACTGAATATTTTGACATGACTACAGAATGTATGACACACTTCTTGCCCAATTACGTGTTTAGGATTTGACACAAATCTGAAACCTATGGAAAGGAAAAAAGCTGCATTTCTGATTAATTAGTGAGTTCAATACCAGGAATATTTTTAAAAAGTTTTGTCCATCTCCCCTGCCCTCATGGGAAGGCTGCAGCTCTCTGTTCTCATTCTGTTGCCCCTTTGCCAAGTGAGACACGGATGTAACATTTCACAAAAGCTAATGTGCAGGTCCTATGATACAGTTTATAGTATGTCCCTTTTTCTTCTGAAATCCCGAATCTTTTTTGTCATGAAGTGGTGTTAACCTTCAGTTTTCTCTAGGACATTAGAGTTGTCAAATAAGCAGGGATGCCAGGGAGAAGCACAAGCCTTGGGCGCTGCTGCCTCGTGGCACTCACAGCTGGCCCAAGGACCCCACAGGTAAAACCCGGTTTTCTGCCTGGAAACTCATGGACATCGTGGGAGCCCCTTGGAGCTGGGTCTGTTTCACACATATTCACAGTATCCTTGGGCAGCCACTTCAGATGTGTGCATCTCAGTTTCCTGCTTTCAAATGGACATAATACTTATGTCCTTCTGCCACACACCATGTGTCTAATTAAGTGTTTTCAGAGCTTAACTAAATGTGTGTATTATATTATCATCTAATCACAGAGAATTCCATCCAACCCTTCCTAGCAATTCTTTTTCTTTGTTCACCATATTCACTCTAAGCCTTTGTTTGTTCCAAGCTACTTTGCTGTCAAGTTACTTGAGCATCTTTATCTTAAACCTATTTTTAGGCTGATGTTAAAAAGAGAAATGCAAATGCTCCACTGGCAGTCTAGGTTCCTGAAGAGTGGGAAGATAAGAAATTATTTCTGCAAAACTCCCTGCAAACTGCCTCCATATATCTTGCTTGAAAATTAATCATTTGTAGAACTCAAAGGAATTAGTTCTAGCTAGAATAAATCTGCAATAGCTTTAGGAAAATCAGTTATCTGCAATGAATTATATAGGGGCAGGTGAAAAGTGATTCATGTCCGCTGCCCAGAGGCCAGAACCTGATTTTAATCACGCACATGGAAATCTCTATTAACTACATCATTTTGACTGAAGTTTCTAGAATTGCTCTGTATATCTACAGATGAAATGTTGGAATTTAAATTAGCTGCTGCCATTCAATAAACAGGTGCTGGAGTCAGGGTTTATTCTCTGCTCAGCAGCAGCATTTTAGACCCTCTGTGGAAGCAGCACACAGACCACTGCTGTATCCTGAACAGGTCCCTAGAACACAGACTTCTTTAACATCTCACACAAACCTTTTACTGCTGTCTCTCAAAGCATGTAGTAGAACTTCTCTAGGTACAGGGAAGTGCAAGAAAGATGGTTAGCTATGCAAAATGGCTTCAATATGAGGAGAGTCTAACATGTTAGAGCATTTTAACCTGGTGTGGAAAGCACTGAGAGGAAATAAACTAAAGGTCTGCAAGATCTTTAAATGATGAGTAAAGCATAGAGAGCAACTGAGCTCTAGTTTTTGCAGTAATGAAGTTAGGACGCAACCAAGAAAATTATCAGGTCTAAAGCAAAAGAATTTTTTTTTTCATATAGTACTCATTAAATGTGGAACAAACCGCTAAAGGATCCTGGAAAAGCCAAACCTAAATGTGTGTCAAAGAAAGATTCAATGGGAAATAGGCCCATTGTTGGCTAGTAAAACAATGGTCCAGATACAACCTCTAGCTCAGGAAATCCTTCAACTACCTTGAACCAGATATGTCACACGCAAGGCTTAAGTGACAAATCTGTTTTGGGAACACATTTTACCCAACTCACTGATTTCCCAGGAGTCTCTGGGCATTTCTGTACTGTTCAGGGAAAAGGACTGTGGCTAATGAAGGCTGCACTGAAATGGTGAGTTCAGAGTGCCCATGGAGGGGTTGTACCCCATCTGGGAGCAGGGTGCCTGTGCTCAGAGGAGCAGTCCCCTCTGCTCCTGCCTCACCGCAGCGTCTGCCGTGCAGTGCCAGGCAAGGCTCGTGCCCGTCTGAGCTCCTCTGCAGGTTACCTTGCCAGGTGGCCTGGCTGAGAGCCACCCTCACCCAGAGGGGCAGACAGCTCCCCTGGAGCACAGGGCTCTGCAGTTCCTTAACGCAGCCATGGGGAGATGCACACAAAGGTGGAGGTCAACGCAGGGAAGGTCAGGCACCTTCACTTTTAGATGCACACTGTACCCAACATTTCTTTCTGTCCATGTGCTTTTCACCACAGAGAGCTTCAATAAACTGTGAAATTGTGGTGTGCTAAGTTCTACTGAAAAGCTGTATAAACATTTTCATAAATCAAAGCATGAGAGGCTGGAATCTATTTAGCACCACAAAAACAAATAAACCTACGGAATTGGTGATAAAAGTCATATATACACTGTCTTCACAGACAAAGGGTCCTGCAGAATATGTAATGCCCTCCCACATTTGCCTTAGTCATGAAGTCACTTTGAAACTATGCATGAGCAGTAATTCTCTTATAAGCCAGAAAGAGAGATTTGCTTCAAAATTTCCTAAAGTTAGCAGAAAAAACGTCTATTAACTTATCAAAGTTCAGAACAGGGAAGCCTGATGAACAGATAGTGCTTTTTAGAAAGGAACAGCTGTGGTTAAAGGAGAAGAAAAACATAGGGGAAAGGCAGGTGTGTGGTCTATCATGTCTTTCTTTCTGAGTCCTTGGGTATAGCAGTGTAAAACAACAAACTCTACAATCACTCAGGATTTCTAGATCTTATTCTTACAGCAAATAGGGTACCAATCACATCTCACACGACTTTCTGGGGTTTTCCTAGAGCCCTCAGCAGGCCAAGAGTGAATAAAAGTTTCTTCTACAAGGCTGAATATTGCCAGTATGCAGGCGACCATGTCATGGATGATTATTTTCTTAGGTGTTGGGATACCATGTGGAGACCTTACCACCTTGCTGCTACTGAGAGAGACAACATTAAAATGTAACAAGTGCAAACAACTTACAAGCACATAAAAATTAAATACCTCTTCACGAAAAACCTTGAATTCATGGTAATTGATGTCAGACTCCTTGTAATTGACTCCCTGACTGTTTTACTAAGTAGCAGCATTGATTTGTTTGCTTTTGAAGTGCTCACTTGAAAACACATATTGGTAGTAAAAATTCTCTTCAAAACTGAGCAGTAGTTGTAAACTACTTCCTTTTAAAAATATAAAAAATTAAAATGAAGCAAAAAGAAAACAAGCTAGAAGGCTTTTCTTTAACAAGCTAGAAGAATTTTCTTTAAAATAAAAGTCCATGCTAGCAACTAATAGAATAGGCATTCAAAAGTAAGAATTATGCGTATGTCTGCAATAATTTGGACTTTGCCTAAATTAATTTTCCTACAGGCAAAAGAAAACACTTTTAAAAAGAGTGAAAAATCAGACTTGAATTTTAATGGAAGCCTTTTTCCTTATAATTTTAATCTTTCCAGTCACAAGTAACATACTTTTTAAAATCCTTACACAGTAATGCTTTCAATACTGCCACTGAAGCTAGAGGAGTGTTTTAAAGCAATGTAGCTTGTACACCATGGTGACAAAAAGGCACTCACCCTCCAGCGGTGGAGGCATCGCTTCGGTAACTTCCTACTGACGCTGGGATGCGCTCCTGTCTCAGCACTTGCTACGGAAATGAAACTATTATAGGATTTTTTGAGGAAAACACGGGAGACAGACATAGCAAATTAACAACTTTAACAACTTTCTCACTCAGCCACAGGGTGGGAGCATAGCTTTGGTGATGGTGATTTCTTCTAACAGGGTGTATTGTTTAATTATAGTCTTTGCAAATAAAGTCTTGCCTCCTGCTTCTTGCCCCAAACAGAGAGAAAACCATTTGATGATTTTAAAAGATCAACTGAACACAAAATGAATAAATAAATAAAAACTGTGGTGACTTTCAGAAGAAAACGAAAGGTTAAATGTAAATAACTTGAAAGAAAACCAGTGAATTTAGAGTCTAATCTCACCTTCTGGAGATTCTGCTTCCCCGAGCATGCCCCGGACCCTCTCTGCAGCGCTCTCCCGCATCGCAGAGCGCTCCTCAGCGCCGCGGGACCCGCACAGTGCCCGGAGTCCGGCTGGGCTCTGGTCGCCGCCGCTCGGGGCTGTCCCTCGGACCCCGGCACTCGGGAGACGAGAGCTTTGGACCGATCGTTTTTCGGGCTGACTCCCAGTGAGGGGACGTTTGCCACCCATGAGGATGCAGAAGGGGCTGCTGCAGGGTTTCACGATAACTGCGCACCCTCATTAGGAGACATGGGGAAATAAAATATTGACACTTAATAAAGACAATCTCCCCACCTAGGACTGAAAGCATTTGAGATATTTTCTTTCCACTGCAGACCTGCAGCCCGCTCCAACTGTGTCTTGACCCAAGAGCTGTTTTTTCATCCCATGAAATGCGATATCTATGAAGCCTTGAGATGATAATTGGGTGTGTTAGACTACCAACATTTACTCCTGAATAGAAAACTTAAAAATCAGAATAATGATCAGTCAAATCAGAAGAAAAAAAAGAGCCCATGTTGAGATAAGAAAAGTTCAAGAGGTATTTTGGTTTAGCCTGGGGAAGATGACAATTATTGCATTATTACATTTAGCTTTGCTAAGTTTACTTTTTTAAGGTAGTACATCCAATAAGTGTCTCTATTATTATGCCTCTTAAGAGTTCACATTATTAACATTTTAAAGTTTCCTCTTGAAACGTGTTTCCTTAATGAAAAAAGAAAAAAGAAAAAAAGAAAAAAGAAAAAGAAATAAGGAAAAAACAAAAAAGAAAAAAGAAAGAATTTGTAGTTTGACAAAAGCCTGGCAGTGGTCTTATGGGGAAATGAAGACATTTGGGAGAATCTCCATCGGTATGAACCAAGTTAGCTTTCCAGGAATGGGGGGAGTAGTGCTGAATTGCAGGCCTCAGCCTGGTTTTGTGTTCAGTTTTCCATGTTCATCCCTGCCCTTATGCTTTGCACAAGCAATTAGCAATTGCAACCAACTTAAAACCTCTGTATTTTGGACTGACAGCAATGATACATGTTTTTCTCGTTTATTCTTTGTTGGCATGTCTGTGCCACCTTTTGTGGTGCACGTTTGTGTCCACTGCGCTGAGTGCATTCCTGTGTGACAAGGGAGCCGTCTGTGTGACCACCCCTCAGCGGCGGGCAGGGCGGGGGGCTGTGGGGCTGGGGGCAATTCGGCATTCGGCATTCGGCATTCGGCAATGCCCTGCTCGTGCGGGAAGCCGCGGTGTGCTCATCGCGCTGTGCTGCATTCCTGGGGCGTGGTGTGAGCCCAGTCCGGCCGCGCTGCCACCGCGCTGTGCGGGCTGCAGCAACACAACACTGTGAAGGGCAGGGGGGCGACAGGGCGAGGTGTGAGGGGTCTGCAGCGGGGTCTGAGTGTGGGACGGGTGAGGGAGTGCGGATGCGAGGCGCCGAGTGCGAGGGGCCGAGTGCGAGGGGCCGAGTGCGAGGGACTGCGCGTGAGGGGCTGCGCGTGAGGGG
>VXBR01009740.1:222101-238111 GCA_013400215.1 Cisticola juncidis | reverse complement strand
CCGCAGCGCGCCCGGCCCCGCGCACCGGGCAGCGCGTCTGCTCTCAGAACGCCTCGTCCCTTGGCTGTTGTTGTTTACACCCCCTTGGAAGATCTACCCTTACTGTCGGTTATTTATAAATAAATATTGTACATTTATCTTTGTTTCATGGTAAACATAAATTTGTGATTGTGCCGGGTGTGTCTGTGCATATGGAAGCAATTATACCTGCCTCTGAAATTATTCACGGGCTAGTTCACAAGAAAAAATCCATCTGGATATTTCCATTTTCCTATACAGGTTCTAAATGTGGAATTCATCTGTGTACCACCACACTCCTGCAAACTTTTACTCCTGCAGTAAAAGTTACTAGATAACCGATATAGCATTAAACAAAACAAACAAACAAAACCAAAACAAACAAACAAACAAAAAAAGGAATAAACTAGTGATCACACAGAGATCAAAAATCAAAGCAAAGGAAGTCTCTGCAGAGATTTCTAAAAGGTTGGTCAGGGCAGAAATTCTTTCTGGTGTTTTCGTAGATAAAGACTCTGGTTTCTAAAGGGCTTAGACCCTGGTCCCCTTTTGACCTGTCCTTCTGGCAAGATTTTTGTTTGTTTGTTTTCAAAATCAGTTTGTCTTCAGTGTCTCTCAGCTCTAGCAAAGTGGCAAACTGTCTAGCATAAAAGATAAATGACAAGGATGCAGTTACTTTATGAACAAGTCTCTACTTGAACCCTCCTCTTCTCTCTCCCGTAGTTGAACTCAGAACCTTTAATTTGAGTTTCCCAACTGAAGTGCCAGTTAGCTTCATTTAGAACTGTGGTTCTTTCTCAGTGTGAGGTGGTTTTCTTCTAAAAGCTGTAAGATGTAGAGGAGCCCCACCCTACAGACAAAACAAAACCAAAAACCCTCAGAAAACTCCTCTGTCCTAAGTACTGAATTTGAGATTTTGTTAGCTGCAAGCTAGAATGTAGATTCAAGATACATATATTTTTAGTTCTGGTTCTTACAGCTAAATGTATTCACAGTGTCAGCTAAATGGGATTTTCATGTATTAAAACACCAAAACAGTCTTTTATTTATTTGTATTCATTAACTTGACAGTTTTCATTGGAGCAGTAGTGAGTGATACACCCTAGGTAATGGCAGGAGAAGCTCCTGACAGAGCGTACTCAGTGAGGTCTTGGCTGGCAACGCTGGCAGTCAGAGCCCTTCTGAGGCACTTTGCCAGCAGGTGTAGAATGGCTGTGGTGTCATCTTGTGGTGCTGGTTCTGGAATTGCAGCTTTGCCCCCCTACGGAATTTGTGTTTTGGTAGTTGTTTGAATAAAGCACTGAAGGATAGGATCTTTCTTATCTCTGGGCCTTAGTTTAGAGCAGCATTCATACACAGGCTTAACTTCCTGCACGTGTCAAATATTCATGTGCTGTCCTAAATAATGTCAGTTTCTTCAGTCATTGACCTACATCTTAGGGACTGAATCTCTGTACAGCTGCTTTCAGATAGCTGAATGGTGTTAGCCCCAAGGAAAGGAGAATGAGGGTCTATTGCAGCGTGTGAGGGTAAAAGGAACAGCCGTGGGATGAAATTTTTAAAAATAAAATTTGGAGTGTGAAATATTTTCTGCATAAATTATGTGGATGGTCGTAACTTAATCCTTCTAACAACACAGTCCACAGGAAGGAATTCTGCCCCAGCTCCCTTACTGGACAGCCAACACAACATGCAAGGATAATATCATCTGTATAATCACTGGGATTAGATATAGATTAGTGATAGGCCAAAAGTTTTGCTTTATGGAGTTATCTCAGTAGCCCTGGGACTCTATTTTCAGCTCTGCTTGGCCTCACAAGTGCAGGCCCCATAACTCGTGTTCATCGGCTCTCCTGAGCGTGCTGGCATTGCTGCACAGGAGCCACCCCTCCTGCCCCATAGGTCTCTGTTTCTCCCACTCATGATCTGTGTGGGCAGCACTTACCCAGTGCAAAATAAATGTGCACTGTTGTACTTTCTGGGACAATGCACCAGGTTAACACTCCAGTATGTTTGGGCAAGGTTAGTTGTTTTTTCCATAGTGTGAGTTGTACTGAAATGGTTTGTACTCCATATGACCCAGATGGAATTTTGGCTGCTCTGAAAGAGTGGAGTTCTGTGCAGGAGGACTGCCGTACCCAGATCTTCTGGATCTTGTTCCTGTCAAAAAAAACCAGATGGGACAGATGTGGGGTATAGGTTCCTTTGCTTAAGTAACTTCAATAGCTTGGGTTAAATAAAGGAAAGCTAAACCTCGTGTCTTTTATCATCGTAATGAGTTTCCTCCAAGTAGGCTGGGACAGTTGTGCTTATGTGAGGGAATCTGTGCTCCTGGTTAAATATTTGCTATTGAAGCCCTAGTCCTCATTAAGTGTTCTCAATAAACAATGTTTTAAAAAGCAAACAGCTAAATTCTATGGGTTTATTCACAGCACTGAAGTTGCTTGCTAGCAGCAGCTGCCTGTGTTCCCTGGTAATGTACAAGAATCTCTAAAGTATTTAGAATCTTGTAAGTATTTAATACTATGTGGTTGCAAATTTTAGTCTGTTTTAGGAGACGAATATGTGATCATGTTTAAGGAAAGGTTTCCTTTTTCTTTTATTTTTCTATGCTTAGAAATATTTTCCTACTTAGCTGTAGGGGAAAATAGGTTCATTATTAGCATAAGGAGTCAGTCCTTATTTGCTTTGCCTAAAATATTGCGGTCCATATTTTACTTTTGTAAATTAACGAAGTGAATATATAAAGTTTAATATAAAGTATGATTAAAGTTACAATTAAATAATTAAAGTTATAGAACACAGAGTTCTATTTTCGAACAATAAAAATCGTGTTAGTCCCTGTTAAGAATATTTTATTGTGAGTTGTGTACTACTTTAATGAAAGTGCTACAGGTGTTTATTTATTTACATAAAATAGTCTCTAGAATCTGTTATATTTCATACCTAAAGTAATGTTGACAAATGGAGTTGTATCTGCAAATGTAATTTAGGTGTCCCATTTTTCACTTTGTATGTGATTTGTAGTAATTTTATTCCATTTAATTTTGGACATGAGAAGGCCTTTTAGTCAGTTTAGCTCCTGTTTAGTTTCTGGTCCTCCTGTTGATTCTTGTATTATATATGTGTGTGCATATATATAATATATATTAATGTGTATTATTTATTGTAGTATAATGTATCATGACTATGGAGAGAATTAAACTCAATAGCTTTACCCTGTGGTTTGTTCCACATCTTACAAGGTGAGATGATCAATTTCAAGGGATATAGCTGTTTTTTAAAACAGAGTCTAGATTTTATATTAAATAGTAATGTGACACATATATGATACTATGATACTATATACCATTATTTTAGTAGTCCCAGGTATCCTAGATATTTCCTCAAAATAAGGACGGAGAGGGGAAAACTCTTTTCTACCAGCTCACAGCTGATGTCCTGAAGTTACTCATTTAATTATGAATACATGCACAGAGTAGTGTGTCCTGTCTTATTTATTATTAGCTAGTGGTATCTTAACAATTCCACAGGGGATATATAAACAGTACTCTGCCTATCAGATGGTTTGCTCCTTTTTTTTTTAACTGAAAGTTAAAACCACTAGCCATTTTGTGAGGCAGGAATGGTATTATTGCTAATTATGGAATCATCACTGAGGAAAAGCTGTGTAACTCAGGAGTATTAATAGACAATAAGCAGTTATGCAGCTGTGTTACTGACTGTACTAGTAAAGGCTCATTACACAGCCAAAGTTTTTAAGCAGCAGGGAGAACTGCGTGAAGTAGATGGAAATGTACTGCTGCTAACATCATTAAAGAGCTACTGATCACAGAAGAAGCAAAATGGAGAATTGTCAGAACCTAATGGAACTTCAGTAAAAGTTTCAGGAGCAAGATTAACTTCAAAGACATAAAAGCAGATAATTCTGTTGTAAGTCTCTGGTGTGATCATAAACCATAAGGATTCTCAGTCTCTAGACTTTAAGATTCAATTAATTCTTTGGCCTCTTTTAACTCTAACATATACAGAAATGGTTTTGTTCTCCTATGTAATTTTATAAATGCTTCTTTTTTGTGTGATGGAATCACACACCAAGTGATAATATAGTTATAGTGACCATCTGGATAAATGCCAGCATCTGTCTGGTGGCATGCAGTCCTGTGCAGGAATGTGGGGCTGCCAGCACACTGCTGGAGGTGCATCCCCCAGGCTTACCCAGGCTCTAGGTAACTGTTCTTGCTTGAGAGTCAGTTGCATGGAGGAGTCATGCACAGTGTGTTGGGGAAAGAAAAGCTGTGGTGTGTTTGACTGTTGTGTGGTCATTCCACAGAAACCCAGTCAAATCTGACACTAGTATTTCAGTAATTAAAGACCAGCTCTCAAGTAAGGAGACACAGGAGCCCTGAGCAATTTCAGACGTACTGACTGAGCATCCTTCTAAAAATAGATGAAATAGTGAGTACACAGTAGTTAGCTGACAAGTTTTTAAAAGGTTTTTTACCATTTTGTAGATGTAATCATGAATTATGTGTGGAGGTGTTGGAGCAGTATTATCCAATACACTGGATTGCACTGGTAGATATTTTATTGCATCACCTTTTTCCTCCACATTCATTTATTTCACTGAACATTCAGCTCAAACCTGCACATGCAGCTCCTACAGCTTAGATAATTGTGAATATATAAAGCTAAATTGTTCTCTACATTGTATATAAGTATGTCTCTTTCATCTTTCCAGAGACAAACCATCAACTTGTAAATTTTAATGTCAGAATGACAGGATGTACTTTTAACTTGAGCAATTGCTGTTTGTTCTGCGCAGGCATGAAAACAGTAGGAAAAGTGAATTGTTCTTACCAGATGGGTATCAAATTGGATAAGTAATTGTATCAGTACTATTTTTAGGTTTTAGTATCGTGCATTCCTTTATTTTTGTATGAAAACTGCAAATCCTCTTCAGTCCTATCAACTATATAAATATTACGTTAGGACATGTGCCATCAGATAAATTAGTCCACATCCTACTGATTCAAAATATTTATGTTTTTCTCCCCTTTCTTGCTTGCTTTGTAGGTGTAATTGATCTGTCTCTGGGTTTTGCACTCCACCCATCTTGAAACACGATAAGCATCACAGGCTTTGTTTAGTCTTCCTTCCCCCACCCCCTTCCCTTTCTGTTTCACAATCTTGTTTGCATCCAAGATGAGGCTCTGGTGCTCTAATAAGGTAGCAAACAGACCATTTGTCTCAGCTGTGAGCTGTGGTTTCCTGTCCTACCCTGTTCTCTGCCTGTTCACCCTCAGTAGATACAGATAAACGCTGATTTTGGAAGGTGAACCATATGGTTTGGGTAATGTTGCTCCTTTATTATGATACAGCTAAAAAAGCACTTGGGAAAGAGGAAGGAGATGGGAAAGGAAATTGTTTGGAAGTGATCTGAATAAGCTTTGCTGATCTGTTATTTTGGGTCAGTTGGTCACCTACAGCTGGTTGTTAAAACTGCAAATGATCAAGATGTTCTTCTGTTTAGTTTTGAAGTCACAGACTTTGTTCCTGAAGTATGTAAATTGAGGAAGATTACGGCTTTAATTTTAAATGACATGTTTGTAGCCCTTCTGGACATAAAGCACGAATTGAAGATAGAACATTAGCAAAACAAAAATGCTCCTGAGTTTTTAGGAGCTTTTGCTAAGACTCTTGAATTTGGGGTTGGCAATTTTGCTAGTAGAGTTTTCTATTTAGACCAGGTGTAGTGCAAAATCAGCAACTAAAGGCTGAAATGCAAATAAAGAGGTTCTTTTGCCCCAGATACAAAGAAAGAAAGTGAAGAAAACAGTCTGGATGTAGAAAGATGAATCAAAAGTGAGAAACTGAAAAGCAAAACAAAGAAAAGAGAAAGCTCTGAAAATATTTATTTGTCTGGTCTAGATAGCCCCGTTTACAACCACAGGTCTAAGACAAGGGCTGGAGGATCCAGAATACCCAGGTCCTCTCCTATTCTGAGCTGTATGAGCTTAGTGTGTCACTTTGAAGATAGAGTGCTGAGCTCATGCCTTTTGCAGTGAGGCTTTACAAGTCAGTTACGTAGGAGAACAGCAGGTTTTTATATGAAAGAAGGTGTTTGTACTTTCTGCACTCTCACAGAATTTCCATGGTGAGAAAATATCAATAAATTGCTTGTGTAGTTTCACCAGTTTACTGCCATACAGGTGTGAACTAAAACTTATTTCTTTTTGCTTCCCTTAACTCATTCCAGCTTGGTGTTCATCAGACCTTTGTTACCCCTTATCTCAGACCTACTTTGGTCTTGTTCCATCATTTGGAGTGAGGTGTCTGACCTTGTTCTGGCTCGGCATCTCTGGCTCCTCTTGGTTGCTGTGCTGTGATCAATCAGCCCTTTTGCCGTTTGTCCCTCCCTCCCATTTCAGGCATGCCAGTTGTTGTTTGAACATGTGCCATGATCTCTGAGGGAGAAGGGAGTGCTTGGCTGCCCTGGGCTTTCCCAGAGCCAACACTGGTGCCTCTGCAACAAAACTCTCCTGCGATAGCACTGTGGGAGCTGAGGGAAGGCAGGGACAGAGTCCCTGGGCTCTGGTAGGAAAGGGCATGGGGATCAAAAAGTGAACCAAACATTGCAGAGAACAGAATATTAGAGTTGCTCAGTACATAGCTGGACTGTATGGATAATTTTTGCTTTTACAACATTTCCGCCTGATGTTTGCAGGAAGTAGACTGATTCCCATTATGGGAACTTATTTGTCCCTAAATATAGGAAGCAAAAAAGTTTAAAAGCTTTGATAATTTCCCACTCCCCAGATCACACAGTATTTCTGCCATAGGCAGGAGTACTGGTTTGCAGGGGTAGGAAATATAATTCTTCAATTTTACATTTTGTCACAGAATCATGAAAAGTAGCCTTGGAGAGAATCTTGACAAAGATGTTCTGATACGGAAAGATTGTAATTTCTGATGGTTTATCCTGGTGTTTAGATGTTGTTAATATTAGAAATGTCTTCTTAATGCCTAACATAGTGTCTAATCCTTTTACTCCTCTTTTTTTCCTTTGCATCAATCCATTAAGTACTTCAAGAATATTTTTACATTTTGCTTCAGATTATGCTAAATTGTCAAATTGTTTCATTTGCTTTCTCAAAAAAGATTTAATGTTACTTCTGGTAATTCCTGTGCTGTTATCTCGATTGTCTAAACTATCTGTGTCCTGAACTCTAGTCCCCAAACCACCAGGAGCAAGGCAATCCCAAGACTTTAGTAGTACCAGGTGAGGCGGTGGATTACTTAACAGGTTTTGTACAGTACACAGAGTATTATGTTGCAGGAGAGGAAGGTTTGTCCATTTTGTACCTGCATTTGGGGACAACTCATTGCTCATACCAGTGACTGTGACTAGGTGTCGGCATTTACGGGAGCAGTCAGGTAGTCAGAGGTCTGGGGGATGCCCTGCAATGCAGCACTTAACCCTCCTCAGGGGAACAGAGTGAAGTGTTTGCAGGCTGGCTTTCCTGTGTGCGCATCCCGGCACTCCCACAGGCATCCCACACAGAGGCTTTCTGAGGCTTGAAAAAGCAGGATCTCCCAAGCACAGTGTCTGCCTTCAGGCACCCAGATTAGTCTGCAACTAATTAAGCTTTCAAGAAATTACTTATTGTATTGTTGCCTGCCTATTGCTTGCTTCAAGCACTTAGAAGAAAATATAAAGGGACTGTGTGAATTTCTGTCTTCTTTCCAGCCACTGAATCCCTTTTCTGGTTTTGTCTCCCCAAATGGATTTCCAGCCTGCAATGGTAAAGGCCTTGCACAGTTGTGGTTTAGGATGTAATGGTGATTTATCCTTTGGTTTTGATGAAGCTTGAAACTCCTGTGCAAATGGCAGCCTGTCCTGGTTACCAGGAATGAGTACAGCTAGAGACAAGGAAAAACTTGAAATAAGCAACCATGTAATTTCTCAGTTGCCTACAAAGAATTTTTGTGGAGCAATGCAATTCATGTAAAGCCATCTCATCCAGACTGAACACTTCCTTTGACTAATTTTCCCTTCTGTATCACAAACTGCAGGCTTGGACTGGGGATTGCACCAACAGCATGCGTGAGATCTGACCAAAGTTTTGGATTTAAATATTGCTTCAGATGAAGAGTCCTGCTTAATTACCCAGTCAGGCATGATTAAAGCTTTCACACCACCTCTGCAGGTGTGACTGAGTCAAGCTGTAGCAGACGTAGGGAACGCAGTGGGTCTGTACTGGGGCAGAACCTCAGGGTGGCTGTCTGGTTGAAACACCTGACTCCTGCATACCACCGTCACCCTTTTGTAGATGCCATTCATCTGAAGAGACATTGGCTCCCTTTGAACTGCAGATCTCAAAAGCAGAGTAAGTGAAAACAGCTCTGTGATGAGAAAACAGTTCCTTCGCTCTTCCTAATGAGTCTTCCTCCTTGCTTACACAGCTGAATGCCATATGTCAGTCCATGAGACACTGAGTGCCCAAAGCTGGATGTTGCTCAGATAGGCCACTTCAAGCCTAGGGACAGGAAGGCAGAATTGACTGTTCTGGCATTGTGAGGCTCATCTTACGACTGTCTGCCCTTTCACCCAGTGCTGTCAGCACAAGAACTTGTTACAAACCAGCTGGCAATGTCCCTTCCTACAGTTCTGGAAACAGTGACAATTTTATGTCATGTATCTTTGATTTGCAGAAAGGGCCATAGATTTCTAAATCCTGATTATTTAAAGGTTCATATGAGATAATGGGACTGTGGAACTGAGTTACAGGAGCATTTGGGTTCATGTGAGGATACTGGGTCATTCTCTCTGCCATTACCATTGCTGAAATTATTTTTATGGAAGCATATCAGCCATACAAATAATACCTTGTTGCAGTTAATCTGATGTCTCATGACTCATGGAGTAAATTTTTGTGACCATTCTCAACCTTTCATTTTGTACTTCTGTGACCACCTGCTGTGGTCACTTCTGATGTCAACAGGTTAATCTGTTGGTTCCCAAGCCACTTTGCTTGGAACCTCTAAAATGAGGACACTTTTTTTTTAAACAAGTGCAGTTATTTAGCCCTTGAAAATCTTTGTAGAGTAGTCTTAATTTATTTGACTCAGTAATGTACTTTCAGTTAAAAAAAAAAGGAGCAAACCATCTGATAGGCAGAGTACTGTTTATATATTCCCTGTGGAATTGTTAAGATACCACTAGCTAAGTGATAGGATCAACATTTCCAGGGCTCCTGCCTCAAGCATATGTTAGGAGCTGTTTGACTGTATGTTTTGGGTGTGAAACTTGATATGATTGGGCCAGGAGTTTGGCTTGCACAAATGAGGCTGCTGGTTTAGTTGTGAACTAGAGCTGCTGCCTGTGACACCCAAACCCACATCCTTTCTGCTGACATGTCTTGGCCCAGGGTGTCAGAATGGGCAAATGCTGATCCCTGAGAGGCACACTGCTTGCCCCTTCCCTGAGAACACCTCTTGTACAGAGAGGTTGCTACGGTCCTTTGCACCAGTGACCCTGACTGCTGAGCTTGCCACCAAGGAGTTGATGCTCATCTTTGGAATCTGAGCAATTTACTAAGAAACTGCTTTAAACACATGAGTCTCATTTTACTGGATGTCTGCCAGATCTTTACTACCTTTGTGCATGACAGAATGGGCTTGGATTTAAAAAAAGCCTAACATCATCCATATCCTCTTACACCTTCTTTTATCTACAGTAAATCACATTAGTGATAACACTTTTGTCTTGAAAGTTTTGCCTGCTCGTGCTTCTGGCATCCTAGCATGGTTAATTTGGAACAGCCTGTAGTGGGATATATAAAGGAAATACTTGTCAGGAAAGAGGGGAAAACATAAAAGGTTGCATTCAGGGATTATTTTGGATGCTGAGGAAGATGACTATGAGAGGAGTTTCCTGATATTCAGAGTGTGTGTGTCACTGATGGAGAGCCTTGCTTTGGCGGCAGACTCCTGATAAGAACTCTCTAAAATGCAAATTCTTATCTCAGATAGATGGGTGAGTTTCAGCTACACAGCAAAGTCTCTGGTCTCGTGGGACTTTCAGTCTTATCTGACAACTGCTTTGAATGCATCACCTCACAGGGAGCCTTGGCTGTTAACCTCATCACTAGGTGGCTAAAGGAGCCCCTTCCATTTTGTATGAAGGGGCAGTAACAGAAGGCTGTAAAAGTTTTTTGGACTCTCAAACCTGATTCTTAAATACCATCCATGTTGTTGTGGGAAAAATGGACAAGCTCAATGTAGGTATGAGTAGGCTGTGTGCTATTTAATATGTAGGTCACAGAGGAGAAGGCATGGACACAAAAGTTTACCTGTGTTGTGAGACCTCATCAGTGGTTAAAGCCCTGTATTGTTAAGCAAGATACTTAGGCTACAAATGTAGTAAACAAAACAGTGCCACTCTTTGGCCCTGTGGCCAGCTGACATGATCTGGTCCTGTCTTGTACCATTGAACCCTGAGTCTCAAAGCATTCAGACTGCCTGCTGGGAATGGCACCATCCTGACAATTGTTTGGGACAGCGCCTGCCAGGAAACATTCTCCCGGTGCTCTCCCAGAACTGCAAGGCTCAGGCAATGTCCTGGCCCTGTGGGCTCACCAATGGAGGCATGGCCCTAGATCCCCCGCCAGGCTTTGGCACCAAGTGCTAAAGCAGGATTCTGGTAGGTTGGAGCTCACACCCAGACCCAGTGGGAGCTTTTCCTTGAGGGTGTTGATGTGGATGGTGTTACTTCTGATGCTTTGTTATTATATGAAAGTTCTAGGTGCCAGGCCAGAAATGCTAGAAATATGTTTTGTCAGCCTTCCTTAGATTTTGTCATTATTGACTCTTGCCATCATTACTTGGGATCTTTTATTTTGTTTAATCTGCGGAGGAGGAGACATACAGTTTGAATGGCTGTCAACTATTTCAGGACAGTGTGAAAAGGAACTGGATGTTAATTACCTAATGCAGTGTCAACATTGACAGTTGTCAGCTGAGATACTGTAGACTGAAAGTATTTTGGTCCTTCATATGAAGGGTGCTTGATCATGTCTCTTCAATTTACTTCCTTTTTTATTGAAAAAAATCAAAGTCTTCAAATGATAATCACTGGACACTTGCATATAATTTTTTAGCTCATATCCCTCTGGGTGCTGGTGGTTCTGTTTGTTGTGTTATTGAAACTATGCTCGGAAATCAGTTCAGATGGGAAGCAGCTGTTTGTGAGGAGAGGGTGTTGACAAGACAATAAGGGCAGAACAATGGGGGAAATTTTCCAAAGAGAGCTGCAGAAGTGCATTTGCTTTGAGCACTGGTTTGTCAGAGGCATGATCCCTCGACAGGAAAAGGAGAGATGCATATTGGGGAGACACTTTTCACAGAGTTTGTCTCCTTTGTTGGATCTTTAAAATATACATGGGAAACTACCACTGTTACAAATACATGTCCCATCTTCTGTGCTGGCACAAGCCCTCTGTTCACATGAGCAGAATGTGTTCTGAAAACTTGTCAGTAAATAATAACGGTTTTCAGGCTATATGGACAAAGACAGTATTTCTGGGAGGTATAGTTGAAAAGTGAGATTTACCAATTAGTTTATACCAGAGAAAAGTACTGTGGAAGTTTTTAACTTAGTCATTACATGGTAAGGGGACATGAAATACAGTGCATTGAGTGTTGCAGTGCCTGTTTTGCTGGGCTTTTTACTGAGTAGGCTTCCAACTTTGCCAGCACTGAACTCCCAGGGCTGTGCAGTATTCAGTCCTCTGGCTGTGACATTGCCTCCATGTTCTTGCTTGCTAGTGCCTTCCTTTCCAATGATTGCAAAGCCCTTGTGCAAGGACAGATAATCTTACTGTAGATGGCTTTTTTCACTTCTATGGATTCATCCTTCTAACACTTAGAAGAAGCATTTGCCAGAATAACTGCCTTTGGAAGTTAGGGAACAAGAGCAAAAAATATTTACAAAAAAACTGAACCACTGAATTGAAAGTATAGTCCCAGATTTTGAACTAAAAACAGCTGGAAAGAGTATTGGTTTTAGGTGAATGGAAGGAGCCAAAAAGAAGCACGGATCAGTACTTCTGTTCTGAAAGAAACACTTCTGTGGTTAGAATGGGTCGCTAAGACATATGACATCCTTACACAGTCTTTCACTATTCACTAGCTATGGTGGTTCTCTGAAAAAATCAGCTTTGGACAGTTCCTGTTGTTATAAATTAATACTTATGCACAATTTTTATTACTTTGCTTTGATTTGCATTGTTAGTTTGGGTTGGGTTTTTTGTATGTTTGCCTAATGTGGCAGTTATTCAGTGAGCAAAACACTCCCTGAAGAAATGTATGTTTTCCTCTTTTTGACTGTTAAACAAGCCTTTCTTTCTCTAAGTGTGCTTGGCTTCATCTTGATTTTTGGCATGGTGAGCAGATCAAGCTGATGAAACTTGCTTCATGGATCAGTCTGTTGGTGAAGTTTGCTGGAGGTTTTCCGCAGTTATACTGAGCAGCAGAGGAAAACAGAAAAAGAAGGAATTTGTAGGGTGATACTCTGTTTCAAATGATATCTGGAAGAGCACGTTTTGGGGATTCTGCTACCTCTACAGACTTCATCCTGAGGGGTGCAAAAGCCATGAGGAGCTGGGAAAGCTCAGCCTGTTCTAGCAGGTGCCCCTCAGCTTGCAGTATCAGCACTTTCTGCTTGTGGAATGTGAGCACTGTGAACAGCAAGGTACATCTGGTATTTCCACTGTGACCTCTGTTTTCTTCCCTGTTGGAAAACAGCTAATGTACATCTTGACGTGAAATAAAGCTAGAAAGAACATCCAGGCTCCTAATGGGCTTTGTCTGTTATACTGTGCATGCACTGTCATAAGAGATCCGTTTGCACAATGCAGGCCATCTTTCTTAAGCAATTGCACAAGAAAAGCCACAATATTTGGAAAGTAAAGTATGAATCAAAATTTTTACAGCACACAACCAGAGGAACTGAAATTTGCAAACAGCAAGCAAGAATGAAATTGCAGTGGCAGCAGTTACCATGTCCAGGTGGTGTGTGGAGGCAAGGCTGTATAACATCAGTTCTCTTTTAATATGGCTCTGAGTGAGCTGCTGGGGCAGCATGGTATCAAAGACCAGTTCATTCCAGTGGAAAGAAACTTTTCAGACTATTTCACTTAGAGAAGAAGAAAATTTTGTTGTGAAGTGCATTAAAAATATAGGTGCTGGTTCATGCAGCACTTTTTTGGCTGGATCATCTCAAAGTAGAGCCACCAGCATTTAGTAGATGGAGAAACTAAAGGTGGAAGTGCAGAAAGGCAAAGTAAGTTGTCCAAAGGGTGCAGATGAAGTAACCAACAAAGCCTTGTCTCCATTTCTTACCTTTAGGAGAAAAAACTAAGCAAAAAATGTCACATAAACAATATGACTTTTTTTTGTGAAAAAGTGCAACAAAAATGTTAATTCTTCAATTCAATCTTCTAACAACCAGCTGACATCCTTGGCAGATAGCACTCAGTGAATTGGTGGTCTTAGCTCAATTCCAGGGGAACTGTTAGACATAACCAGCGGCAGTGTCTGTGCACAGACAAAGAATCCATGGGGATGGGAGGCCTTAACAGTTTTCCCTTCTGGGAGTACTTCTGCTGGATGCGGGAGACTCTTGGGAGAGTCTTCCTGCCAAAGTGTTCCTGTGTGAACGTTAGGTGTAGAATGTAATTCTTGGCCCTTCAGGAACTGCCAGTCACCACTTTCCCAATACTCTCGGGGAGTAGTAAAAATGTAAACAAAGAAGATGTGTCAGGTCTCATAATTACTCAGTGCCAGTTGTCTGAACAGTTGTGCTCATGCTAAAATCTCAGCAAGTCCAAGTGCAAACACTTGGACATCTGGTTTCACGCTTGCCTAGTCTGTGTGCTAGCTGCTGAAACAAATCCTTCTCAACACTATGCAGAAGTACTTTTTAAAGCAGTAAGTGCAAGCCTGAGTTCTGCAGTCAAGCACACATTGAGCACAAAGGGTGTTAAAACCAGAAATGAAGTGAAAACATCAGTGGTTTGAATGTACTGCTGTACAGGGGTTTGAATGCCCCTGCATTCACTAGAAAAAACCAGTCTGGTCAAGCAAACTAACACTGACTAATGCCAAGCTGAATCAAAGGTGAAATTTTGGAAAAGTTGTGACAAAAGTTAGCATCTACAACATTTCACTTTTGTGGCTTCTCTGCACCTTTTTTTTTTTTTTTTTTGTGAGGAGCTGGAACTTCAGAGATGCCACAGAGAGGAAGTTTCTTCCTCTGTAAATTTTCTAGCTCCAAGGTTCAGATTTGAAGTTTGAAGTCAAATTAAAGAAGTATTTTTATCCTGAAATTCACAGTGGAAACCTGTCCTCTGGGACAGAAGCATTTATTTTTGGTAGATTTTGTACCCCTCTGCACAATTCTGATCTTCTAAGGCTTCACTTCCTTCCTTTTCATTAATTTTAAAGATCCGTCTTCAGTCCATATTTGTTGGGTGTTATCCTTACAGATTCTCCTTATTTTCATATAAAATATTTTTGTTCATCAGTTCTGACTCTGAGAGGCCATGACTACTTTATTCAAACTAACCCAGTACCGAAATGAAAAACTAGCACGATACATCTCTGCAGATCATGAGACTATTGAACCATTTGCGTAAGGGATTGGTGAGCTTTTGCGCAAGAGTGGTGTGTGGAGGGGCGGAGTCATGCCCTCATAGGAGCACCACTTGCCTTTTCTCACATGCCAACTGATGTGGTCTGTCTAGGGAAATCAGGACATGCTGAGACACTCAGTCTGGTGGGTACTGTAGCACAGGGTGGGGTTGGACTGCTTTCCTCAGTTCTGCATCCCTGCACCACTGCAGCATCCTGTTGTGTCTTGTGTCCACATCGCAAACTCTCTGCTGTCCCCACAATCTATTTCTGTTCTGCTTCACTCCAGCAGTTCATGAGGTGGGTGCAAGAGCCTTTATACAAGGGGAAAGAAAAGAGAGAACACAGTGTTTTCAGCTTCCTACTGGAGCAGGGCGTTGCCACTGTTGCATGGCTCAAAGGAGATGGACAGGTGAAGGTCTACCAGGACTGGTTGATGCAGACACAACGCAGCATTAATATTGTGCATAATTTGAGATAATAATTTCAGTATTGGCCATTGCAAACATTGGAAATGCTAGTGTATATGATATGCCATTATCCTGGAATCCATATTTCACTTAATTATCTTAGAGTGCAGTAGACCAAACCAGAAGATATTCCCACCAATTTCACTCTTACTCTCTGCTTAGAGCTTTGATTTACGTTTGCAAGTGTGTTAAAGTGAGGTGACCATGCCAGTTATTGCTGTGCCTGTTTGCCTCGCCCCATTGCTGGGAGCTAAAGTCCCATACTGTGAATGGGTGTCTGGGTTTGTCTTCTCAGCTGCTACAGCTTTCTGTATAAATGCAGATTAAGGGCTACAGTGGTTTGTTTAAGCACTTAAATGTTGAATTGTAAAGGGCAATGTTTAAGCAACAAATGCAGGCTTGTCAAAAACAGAAGGTCTAACCTTCAGGAGAGGAAGGAACAGAATAGAGGACAAAAATTGCTTCAGTTATCTCTTTAAATCAATTTGCAAATGAGAGTCACAGTCCTTAGCCCAAATATACATTAATTAACAGTTTGTAGTTGACTGGGAGATGACAGCTGGAGTGGCTGAGGATTAGGCACTTACCTTGATTTTTAGAATCAAGAAATGTTAAACACAGATGATGTTTGAGTTGCAGTTTCAAAGGAGGAAGAGAAACGTACTGTCTTAGCCTGCTTCTGTTTTCTAGGCTTATGTTGTTTTGTTGTATTTGCTGTGTAAGCAAGTTTCAGCTGAGCTGGTGGAATTGGTCAGAAGGGTTGAAACTTTGAAATGAAGTGAAAGCAAATTTCCTGTGTGGTGGTGTTGTTTTTTTGGTTTTTTTTTT
>VXBR01009740.1:184011-222059 GCA_013400215.1 Cisticola juncidis | reverse complement strand
TTTTGTTTTGTTTTGTTTTGTTGTTGTTGTTGTTGTTTGTTTGTTTGTTTGTTTGTTTGTTTGTTTTGGTTGGTTGGTTGGTTGGTTGGTTGGTGGGTTTTTTTTGGTGTATGGGGAGTAATTTAGGCTTGAGTGTCCTTTTTTGTTTAATGATACACCAGCTGTGGCACCAGTGACAGAAATCTCACTTTTTTTTCATTGCAGAGCTTCTCATTTAGAAGAATATTACCTGTCTGCTGTAATGTGCATTTAAGTAGAATTTGGATAAGTTAATAACTTCTGTCTTCACTCATTATTATACAAATCTTTTCTTAAAGAAAATGTCTCTGTTTCCCAGCAGTCTGAACATCAGGCAGGGATTGGAGCTAGACAGAAATCCCCCTGCCTGTTGTGTGTCTAGGTACTGTGATATTCAGTTGTCAAACTTGTCTGTTTTTCTCCTGCCTTTAGAAGCTTTTGGGTAGGACACACAATCAGGAAGAGAAGCAGTGAGGCCTGCCTAGAGTCCTTGCACAGTTCTACCTAAAAATCTTGTTTGGCAGTAAATTGCCACTAGTTTGGAGCACTTTCCTGCTTTCTATATGTTCCAGTTTTTAGTTTCTAAAACTTATGCCAGAATAGTACCTCCCCCACCACACACACACACAGACACACACACATACATATCTATGTACATGTATAAATACTTTGCCTGTTTATTAAGGGGAGGTACTTCTAAGCTATAGCAGAATTATGGGGTTCTTGTTTTTTTTGTAGTGAATTCTGTCTCTTACCGATTTGAGTGGAGTCTCAATAAGTTTACATAGCAGTGATAACACATGATAACATAAGCTATTGAACTGCTAAAGCATGCACAAAGTCTTGGCAGAATCTGAAATGAGTTATGTAGGGTATTCTTGCATAGACAGTCTGATGCAAAATATTAGATGAAGCTGCTCCTCCTTAGCAGCTCATATCTGCTATCTAGGTTTTGAATTCTACAACTGCAGTGGCTGTTTCTTCAGCAAAACATCAAAATGAACCAAAAAAACTTGCTAACTTGCTATTTTTTCATACCATGCAAATAAAATGCCAGGAGGGTATTGATTCACTTCAGTAGTGGGAACACAGTAAAGACTTCAGTCCCTGCTGCTTTGAGTTCTAAGAGGAAAAGTAATCTATAAATGAGTGGAGGAATTTGAGGCCACCGGTTCTTCAGAGACAAGTAATTCAAGCAGAATACAATGATTGTTCCAAGGGCCAGATATGAGGGAGCAACAAGAAAGCATTTCTCTTAATTTCTGGATGATAACTTGCTGTGTTGGAGAACAGTTGTGGTCATAGCAGAGCCAAGAGTAGGCACACTAAGGTATAGGCAAGCCTCTGGAATCTAATTAAGAGAGGATTTTTGAAAAGAGAAGAAAAAGGCTAAAAAATCCAATGAGTAGATTTCAGGAACTAGGTCTACTGTTCCCTTCAAAAGCAACTAAAAAGCGATTTGTCTGACCTGCTATTTCATATCCTGTCCTGTTTGTACCCTGAGTGTTTGTATCCAAAAGCAAGGAGCCAATCCCTATTGCCCTGTCTGGGTTTGGCACCGAGGATGTGTGCAGGGACGCTGGGCCAGCCGGCACAGGCAGCCCTGGCTGGGCTCCTTCAGCAGCGCCGTGCGGACCGCGGTGTAACGAGGGCTTTGAGGGAGCTTCCCTGACTGATTATTCCCTTTACCTGATTTTATCTATCCATAATGCTTATCCTTTTGGTCTCACTGAAATTTGTGAGGGCTCTTTAATGTATCTGAGTGAAAAGTTAGGAAGTTTAGTTTGAGGTGTCTCATTGGTCCCTCAAGCTGAGCAGGCTGACACAGAGGAATATGTCAGGCATATGCTGAGGCAGAAGAATAGCTCACATAACGCTGAGAGCAAGGACAGTAGCTTCCAACAGCAGAGGGGTAACCAAGAAAAAAGGTGTTGAAGTCCTAAATCATTCCAGTTCTTAGCAAAGTAAATGTGACTTATTTTTGTAAGTCAGTCCAGACAATTTACCCTGACTTCTCCAAAAGCCAAGCATATTTAAAAACAGAACAAATCCCTAAAGACATATAAAAAGTATGGACTGTTTCTTTAAAAAGAAAAAAGAAAAAAGTATAGTGAAACAAAAGTAATCTTGGAAGTATGCCTTTCACTAAAGTAAAATGGGAAATCCAGTTTTATGAGGCTATTACCAGTGGTAGGAAAGATACCATGGGGGACATCCTGTGATAATGGGTGAGTGTTCCACATTTGGGAAAGGTTAATAATGTAAAATTACTGCCTAAGTAATCGTTTTTACCAGGTAGTTTGTTTTATTTCTGGTTCCAAATATGTCCTGAAAGTACAGGGATTTGGAGATTCTGTGGCAATGCAGAAGATGACAATATGAATTTGTGATGTGACTGACAGAACACTAATATCTTCTGTCATTTGAAGTAAAATGACCTAAGTTGTTTAAGAATTTTCTCCTTCTAATTGGGACAGCGTGTAACTCCCCCACATTTCTGGCTAGTCACTCGGGCCAAAAGAATAAGTGTGCTTTGTCTGCCTGGATTCTCAAAGATATAAATCACTGGAGCGTTTTCAGTTGTACATTGAAATTCTCTTTCTGGGTTCTCCTGGGGAAACCAGACACTGTCAGCTTTCCCTCCACGCCTGGCTCTGCAGTCTCTGTACACAGGAGCACTGCAGTAGAAAGGAAGTTTGCTCTGCAGTCAAAAGAATTTTGCCCTTGTTCGTAAGTTACAGTTTAGCTCCAGAACCTTGCTGGCTTCACCTTTTTCTAAGTTCTTGGCATCCAGCTGCCTCATTTCCACTCATCTTTGTCCTCGGTAGTTTTCTTTTGCTGATAAGTGGTTTCCTCACTCCACTTCTTTAGTGGTTCAGCTGCATTTTTTGTTCCTGTAGACAGTATTTCCCCCTAGCACTCTTGCCTCACAGCCGGGTATTCCCACACTTTATAAATATGCTTGCAGTGGTGCCATAAGCTGTCCCTTCTTATTTATGGATAGAATTGCAAATTTGATCCAGATGGTGCTGTTTTTTAGTCTGCTTCTGAAATCTGTTTGCAAGACACGATCTGCCTGAGCATATGCCTGATAGTCTGTTTTTGGGAGATCTCCTTTCAGGATTCCTGTGTTATTTTTGCTGTATCAAAGTTGTGCACCATTAAATGACAGGAGTCAGTGGAACTGGATCCTTTTGTTTGCCATGGCAGCTAAGGTTGTGTCTAAAATCTGCTTAGATTTATGTGCTATTTTGTCAGAATTATTTCTGAAAGGCTTAGTGCTCTTTAAGCTTAATAAGAAAAAAGTACTATTTTATGATCTGTAGTAAATGGCAATTGATCCAATTAGTAGTAATTACTAGCTTTGTATTAGGAGACATTTGACAGTAGTTCTAGCTATGCTAGGGTTTTGGGTTTCTCAGTGCCAGTGCATTTGATGGCGCTTGTGCTGCCTGACTGTGTCCAAGCTACCCAGCTGCAGCTTGCACACAGTTCTTCTTGGTTTCTCTTGGGGTCTCATGCAATTTGTATTGCCTCTTTTTGTTTTCTTTCATTCTGTTACCTCTTTATGTGCCTACATTCCTTGATTCTTAAAACCAGCAAACAAAAATTCTTTGGTATTTAGGATTCCTTAGCATTTTTTCTTAAGCATGTAAATTGTCACTAAATACCATAAGGAGGTCTCTGACAGCTTCAGTTTTATGAAGTTGTATCTCTATTGAATAAAGAGCTCCACAGTTGTACAGCAGAAGTGTGTGATGGAGAATGGTGAAATCTGTGCTTCAGGCAAATTGTGACCAGCTTGTGGAATCAGTGTATGAGCACTGAAAGTTTCAGAATTCAAAAGGCAAAGAATTAAAATACCTCTGTCCCAACCCCCACTCCCACAGACAGCCTTCTGATTTAAAAGGGAGCTAAACTCTCATGGTTGCTAGGCCTCTGCCTGGCCTATCCTTTGCCATGTAATTCATTTGTTGGTCCATAATCAACAATTTTAACACACTCAGCTTCTTGTTTTCTAGGTAGAAATCACGCTGGCAGATCGGCAAGGAGGAGCATGGGTGGCATTGTCATCTTCTGTGGAATGCCCAAATTATGCCTGTCCAAGGGACACAGCTCTGGTTTGTCTGTACATTTGAGTCCATTAGTAGCTTTGACAAGACCGAGTAACTAGTGACTGTGGGTGGAAAAATATAATGCAAATGGCTTCTGTCCTGAACTTTCAAATCACTGTGCTTGTGATGTCAAAAAGACTTGCTAACCAGAAATATTTTATCATCACTTTCCACCAATTCAGGGCCAACAGCACTTGTCAAAACTTGCTTCTGAGTGTTAGTGCCACACTGCACAGAACATGTAGGACAGTGACCCAAAACCTCTTTGAGGCAACTTCTCGCCACTGTTGGCAGCTACAGAACAGATACATGTTTTGGTATATAGGACTGGGAGAAGTTAGAACTGTCTCATCTGTCTTACCAAGAGTCACCATCCCAGCAGTGACAAGCTGTTAAAAAGTCACTCGCAACTAAATAATGTTAACTGTGAGCAGTGGTGAAGTTTGTTCATTGGAGGAGTTTGCTGTTGCCCCTCCATCTGTGGCACTGGTGGAAATGAGGACTCATAAGCAGGTCAGGAGCGCTGGCAGTCCAGAGAAGTGAGTGTGTGTGTGCACAAGGAGCAAAGGGACAAGCACACTGATCATCCTGCCTGCTGGGGTTACCCTGGTGCTGCCCTGCTGCCCGTGCAGCTCCACACAATGATGACTCTGCTGCCTCAAGTCTTCAGGTCAGCAGAGTGCCAAGGGGCTTATTTAGGATGCGGACTTGTCTTTTTTATCTTGTGATTGTACTGTTGAGCAAACTTTGAGACTTGTTTTAAATCGTATAGATTCCCGAAATCAGGGAGAGGTTTTTAATTCCATGTCAATATTGCCTCAAACAGCCATATTCAAAATATAAACCACTATGTTTTCTCACAGCAGAACACTCACTATTGCACTAATCCTTGCTGAGAAGGTCTCCTCCCTTCTGCACTGCTTTTTAACTGATTGGAATAAAATGCAACAAAAAATAGCTTTAATAATTGTTGTTCTTATTATTAGGCAAGTCACAGATAGTTTCTATACTTCAATTTCCCACTTGTTTTCATTTTTGCATAAAATTGTGGTATTGTAGGTATCTGGGGAGCACGGAAAGAGTCAAGAGTGCAGAAAGAGGTGAAATTTTGCTTATCATATAGCCCAATTAAATTACTAAATCTGTAGGTTTGTGTCTCAGGTTTCACAGGGCAATAGTGGTTTTATTATGGCTCTTGGTTTTAACACCAGAGTTCCCCCTTTTCAGCATGGTAATTGTCAAAAAACAGGCCAGCATGGACTATAGGTCCTTTCAAGCTGACACCTGTTGCCATCTTTATTTACTTTCTTTTTTTTTTTCCTTTTTTTCATGCTACAGTGTTAATAAACTACTTTTGTCCAGTGAGTGAGAACAGGTGATGTCAGAATTCGTGTTGTAATGGGGAACTCAAGTGTGTTGTTTATCTGTGCTGCTGCTTCCTCCCAGTTAACTGATGGAGAAGTTATAGCTTCAATGTACAGATTTTCCTTTGAAACTTGATGTCTGAGGCAGAGGATGTGCTAGCTTTGCAGAGATTTTGTTATCAGGGAGCTGTGTTATCACACAGCCGTGTGCCCGTGCGTGCAGACGGGGCCTGCTCCGTTCTGCACTCTGGGAACGGCTGTAGGAGCCTGGGAGCCTTTTCAAGGACAGGTGCCAGCATTTGAGAGCTTTGCTTTCCCTTCCCTGCACACACCAACATCTCTGAGAAGCATCAGTTTGATTTAGAGGGAGACACAGAAACAAATACAGGATAGGAAAGGGAACAGGAAAGAGAAAAATTGCCGGGTTGGAGGGGGAAGGGGAGAAGTGGCCAAGGAAAGGGAAATGAAGACAGACAGAAAGACAGAGAAAGAACTGTTTCCCCTTTTATGAGGAAAGGGAGCCTTCAAATCAGGATGACTGAGTTCAGCTGTTCAGGCCACTTTATACCCATGAACTTGCAGTTAAATGCGGAAGTGGTGAACAAAAGACGAGCTAAAAGAAGATACTGTTAAATAGTCGGCATTGGAGGATGTAGAGGGAAACTCAGAAAATGGACAGAGCCCAAGTCATGAATAAGCACTCAGTTTCCTGGGATTCTGCTGTGGGTGGGAGGAGTGCTGGAGTTGCTGGAGGCCTCTGTCGTTCAGAAGCGCTGCGGTGGCAGAGACCTTTTGTGCTTCTCCCCTGGTTGCTGCCACAAAGAGAGATTCTATTCAATTTCATGGTGCTGAGTCGACAGGCCTCTTTCTACTAAGCAAGGGGTTTATTCCCCAGACCAAGCTCTCAGAGAGGCTCTGTGAACCTTGGTTGTTGTTTGGCTTGGAAGTACATTGTCTGCTGCTTGAATTTTTCTTGATCTTTTGTCTGGATAACCTCAACTGGTTCCTGTTTTGCTTTGGAAAATTACACATGCCTGATCAGTTTTTCCTGGATTATTTCACAGTATGGAGACACCCAAAGGGATCAGTTGCCTTGTGGGCTGGCCAGATGGTTCTGAAGTTTTTTTGGTGTTTTTGTTTTTAGGGGGGCAGGTATGACAGAGCAAAAGCTTGCTTACTCTCCTAATGGCAGTTCACACTCATTTCTAGCAGCCTGTGCTGGTGGGAGGTAATCCCCACTTACTCCTGTGAGTCCATGTGCTTCTTGCTTCTGGTCAGAAGGTGAACTCATATAATCCAAGCAGTATCTAGAGCTTTAAAAACATTTTGGAATTCTTTTGTCTGAAAGATGCGGGGGGTGTGGGAGGATGAGGTTCATGGGAACCAGGAGCAGTGATTTGACAGTTAGGATAAAGCTGTCACATTTATTCCCTTGCCATATATCTTTTGAGTAATAGAATGGAAATAGATTTTCTTAATGTTTTTGAAAATCTTAGTGGAACACAAAGGATGCTTTGTTGAATTTAACAAACATCATAAATTTCATAACATTCTGTGAGTATAGAATGGAGAGTTCTTGTGCCATAAACTGCCAACCCACTAAAGTAAAGGAGATTTAACTTCAGTAAGGAGTCAACAGAAAACAAACACATTCTTGAGGATCAGGCCTCATCTCATGAATCTGTGGCAAGCATCTGAAATGCTCATGTATTAAAGATGGTTCTGTAAACTATTTTTTTGGGTTTTTTAGTACTCTGAGGACTGAAGCAATGTTCAGATTGTAGCACATGATTTAAACTGAAGCATGTATATTATTAGTAGGGACTACAATGTGTCTTAGCCCGTAGAGAATGAAAGTAGGTCATTCTGAGTCCTTTGTAGCATTTCAACTCCAATACCAGTTTGCCTCAGCATATGAAATCCGGCTGATGGAAGCCCTTGAACGTGGTTGTTATTTTGATATCCTCTCTGACCTATACTGCCATAACATTCTGCTACTTCCTTTTAACTTCTTTCCAAGGTTGTATCTGTTTGACGATTTTGAATGTTACTTTATTTCTTTCACATGTACAGGGTTTGTTTCGAGATGCTGGCCCGTGTTGGTGCTGCTGTGGAAGGGACAACAAGCAGGTTTTTCTGTTAGCATTTGGCAGAGCAGAGCTACAGAACACTGATTCAAAGCTTGTAGTTCCTTTTGTTGCCACAGTGCTATGTGGATTAGGCATTGTTATAAAGGAGACATTTGGCTGCCTCATGCCAGTTGTCTGCAAATTGTCTCTGCAATGCAAATGTAGTTGTTGCATTTATGCCTTCTTACAGTCAGGTATGCTGGCATCAAATACCGCGCTGCACTACCCAGTGTCAGGGTACAGGCATATGGTGAGACCAGCCTTGTGTGGATTTTGGGTTCTGTGCCTAGCACACCTTGCTATCCACATAATGCACTCCCTCGCACTGCAAGGTATGGCCAGACATGACTTGGAAACCCATTGAAAATGTCACCTTTTGCTGATATCAAGAATGAACAACTGCTTTGATCACAAACTATGACATGATTGGAAGTCTGGGAGTGACATGGAACATTAAGTACATTTTCTTGGATTGGAGGAACCCCCTAAAAGGTTTATGGAATATTCCAAGTTTGCAGAAGAACTGGATCAGCAATTACAGAGCAGGCTCTGTCCTAAATACGTGCTATCAACATATGCCTGCTGCTTGTAGTCAGCATTGTCAGGCTTGGATGGAATGTGAAGTACAGCATCTCCCCAAACTGAGATTGCCTACATATCACAAAGTTTTGTTTGTAGTTAGGGAAAACATTGCTGTGAATTTTAGTCACAGAAGTTCATTTCTCCCATCTTTTCCAGCTTTCAGTACTTCTGGCTAATTTGATAATCTGACCTTTGTGCCAAGATTCCTGTCTAAGGGAAGAAGTGCCTGTTTTATCATTTTTATTTCTTTCCTCTCTGTTTTCTAGCATATGGAAAAACTGTGAACTAAGCAATGTTGATTAAATTTATTCTGTATTGTCATCTACATGATTTAATCAAAACCTCCAGGGCTGCATTTTGCATTGTTGGCATGAACATAGTGTCTCATGAGGCCTTTCAGGCTGCTGCATGAGTGGTCTTTGCTGCCTAACCGAAATCCCTGGAAGGACCAGTGCCCTGTGACAGGCATGTATTTGCCTGTTTCTGAAAACACTCACCTTCCAGTGGCATTTCTAGTCCTGTCACTGTGACCAGCTGGCCAGCATTTAACCCGTGATTCTTTGCTTGAGCAGAGATGGGTGGAAAAGAGCAGCAGATTCATGGGAGGACAGGATGAACAATGGGAAAAAGACAAGACTTCAGGTTCAAGTGGGAATGGAAGTCAGGGAGAGGAAATAAACCCTTCGGTTCTTAGCAAGGTTGATGGTATATTAGCAGCTGGAATTGACATCTGTCAAAGATATCATGTGTTGCAGTTCTGCAACCACAGCCATAATAATGCACTGTAAAGGAGATACACATTAGAAAAACTCCCATCTGTCCCTAGCTCCAGGTGAACTCTTGCCTCAGTGTAAACAGATGCCCCTTCCCACTCTTATTCAGGTTTCACCATAATTTGAAAATAAGGAGACAGAAATTATTTTCTTGGTTTAGGTAATATTTCTTCTTTCCTCTGTAATAAGGACTCAATGTAGTATCACAGTAACAACTTACACTGTGTGTTAGCAGGACTCTTGAATAATGTAATACAGATTACAAACAGATGCAGCAGCAACAATGCCCTTGGTAGCAGGACCAGCATTTTAAAAATAAACGTGTGCATTGGAAAGTAAGAAAAGAGGGCAAGGAAATGGAGTAATATCAGCCAACATCTTGGTACGGGTTGGGACCTGTCAGAGTTGACCTGTGTGAAGAGATATAATGGAAAGAGATTGTCCTCTGCTGTAAACTAGTTGACCTATCTCTTGGATTCAGTGCAGACAGGTGATGCTGGTCCAAGCTTTTCAGGGAGGAATCATTTCTCTCAGAGGCTGAAGCACAACATTACTACCCAGGGAGAGATCCAGCACTGCAGTTAGTGTGGCTGAGAATGAGGGGCAATGCTACAGAGGAAATGCTGTCTGCTTGTCGAACATTAAGCGACACAGCTGCCTCCTAACTCAGTGTATCTGAGGTGGAAGGAGCTATGTGAGGGGCTTCGTGTTAGCTCAGGTGCAGCTGAGTAGAGCACAGTAATGCAGCTTGTGGTGCATGTTATGGCTGCTGTGCTCTTTGTGTTTCATGGCTGCTGTGACTTCTGCATTTTCTCCTGAAGGTTTCATCCTTTGTATATCTACACGTTACCAGCCTCACTGATGTGAGGTGGTGGGGTGTGGGAGTAAACTAGTCAAATTGAAACACCTTTAACTGGTTCTGTCTAGAAAGGAGACGCCCTTCAGTGATTCCTCTGATTAGCAGTTCTTTTAATTTTGGTACAAGTTCAGGCTCTTGTCAGATAGATACATACACCCTTCCCTCTGCCTGAAGAGTGCAGGACTGCTATGGATTGACTGGGCAGTTTTGACAGCTCAAATGTAAATGTAATGAATCTTACATTCCCCTTTTGATGGATTTAATTTTCTAAAGTAAATTTCTCTTTTCTATCAACACTTGAATCCTATTAAAAAAAAGGAAAAAAAGGCAAATCATTCAGTTTGTCATCAAACACAGTTTTCTCTAAGGATGAAGTAACCAAGGGCAGTAGAGTGGGTTATAGAAGTCAGGAAAAAACTATTTATTTACTTAGTAATGTCTGGTGTAGGTTTTGGAGTTGCCTGGGTTTTAGTTGGGAAACTTGTAAGCAGGAGGTGATTTTGGAATTTTGTTTCAGTCCTAAGTGAACTGTCAGGTGTTCTTTGTTCTTGTGGCACATGCATTTTTTAACAGTCTGAATCTTTCTTGACTGAGCATGTGTTGTTCTGATTCCTCAGAATGCTTGTGGAAGCTGGGGCACAGCAATGGGCTCACTGAGCTGCCCTTGGCTGGAGCTCCCTTGGCAATCACTATTGCTCATCTGTTGTTGTACATTATTCAGAAGCAGTCGAGTGGAGGCAATTTTATACAAGTTCACAAGAAGAAAAGGAGGGCAAATCTCCAGGAGATGGTTCTGCCTGGTGGTACATTCTCCCAAATGAGACCACTGCAGAGCAGCGCTGCACAGAGATTTCATTTCCTTCTCATTAGTTTCATGTTATGGACACCAATCAAAGAGAGCTCAGGAATAATACAGAGGTGTTTTTAAATCCTTCTCTATTCCTTGCATCTTAAAGACCCTTTATAGTTGTTCAGTCCAGCATTTGCAAGGTTTAAACCTCTGTCTGCAAAGATAATGATAAATAATAAAAATACTTAGCAAGACACCAGAGTTTGGAAGTGAAACACTGCTGCTCACAGGATTTATCTATCTAAAGTCTAAAGTAGCCCTGATTACAGCCTGAGATCACCAAGATGTTTTGGCACTGATTGTCAGGGCAGCTATAGGAAATCCAAAGGTGATATGTATATTATATCCTGGTCTAAAGACATCCTAGATGGGTTGTGTCTCTTTATGTGGTGTTATTTCAGTATTTTTTAATGTATTGTCTCTACAAATATATATAGTAATACATGAAGTACCACAGTCTTGACAGCAACTGTTTTAAGTGGGAAAAACGATGATTTTGTCTTAGTCTTCCTGAAGAAGCTATGTCAGCTATTGAATTAAATATTATTTCATCCTTAGTCCTTTCTATGAATGGAGTATGGCACCTGACTTCAGTCACAGATTGAAAGATCTTACCTAACAGCCATGAATACTGAGGGGACTGTTTTGTTAAATAGACTGAAACATTTCTACTCCCAAGGTAGCAAAAGTTGAAGACAGCTGATGTCTCACGCTGGTTTTCTCATCCCCCAGCAAAAGTGTCCCTGGTGCAGCTGTTCAGGAGGCAGTGGATCAGGTAACACAGCTCCATGAGAGCAGAGTCCTGCGAGGTGTTCCATATGAGAAAGGAAAACCACCTAAGATCTATCCAAGCAGTGTTACCTGAGCTTGAGTAATTTGGTGTCCAGCAGGTATCACTGATGTCCCTGAGAAAGCATACTTGGGCTATTGGAAAATTAGATTGATTTCTGAAGCTGATTGGAGCGACTGAAAGTTTTCTGTTTGGAAACTGCTGGCATAAATCCTTGTTTCTCTGTTAATATTTGTTTCTCTATTAGTACAGCTTTGAGTATTAAAGAATAACATTTACAGGTCATCATTAATACTGACTTTCGATATTTTTGTTATCACGGAAACAAGGTTTACATCTTGAAAATAGTCTTCATTTCTGAAGTGCATAAAGAATACTTTTATACATTGTGCAATCTTATTGTTGTCAAGTGAAGGCCCTTTCAGAGTAAAAAACTATGTAATGGAAAGGTTTTTACTCGTTTCATACTTATTAAGAAATGTATCTTCTTGTGAAACGTGTGGCCTGAAAATGTTTTTAATTATGAAAGCATTCTATAGCATTTATTGAGAGATGAGAGACTGTGCTTTCATGCAGATCCTCTACAAAACATTGTGTTCTCCATTCCTTGTTTTAACTTCATTATGCAATCCTCATCTCCTCCCCAGAGACTTCTCCATTGTCAAGGGCAGCTGCATTTGCTAATTACGAGAACCTTGGTCATTAGTCACATCAATACAAAGCAAAGCTCTTAATCCCATCTTATAACTATAAATCATCCAAAGTTCTTTTCAAATGCAGTTACAATATATAGCCTTGGATGCATTTACCATAAGGTCTGCTGCTTATATATATATTTAATTGGTTTTCCCCAAAAGAATAAGTAGAGTTTTGTTCCTAAGTCAGATTTTATTTATTTTCAAGATGAATGGATAAAACTGAGAATCCTACACCTGTGGAAATCTGTCTTTCTGAGCTGACAGACTCAGAAAGGTTTCTCAGACCTATTCCAGTGCATTGCTGGGCAGGTGTATGGGTATCTTACATGCAGAGCTGGTTGAAATTCAGATCAATCATCTTATATGATAACTTCAGATATTTCAGAAAGTCCTCTCATCCCAAAGCAGGACTAATTGGCTAGCTCCAATTATGCAAGGAGTGGATTCTAACATGAAGGATTAACCAGCATTCCTTTTGCTCATTGTGGAAATGGATTATGGGTCCAGGCTGTCCAGGAATTACAGCTCTTAAGGATTTTGGAATGTGGTTCGGTGTCTGTTCGGTCCGTAATGTTTTTTTTTAAATCATAGTATTTGTGTTTTGCAGAGTCAGTTACTGCTACAGATAATGGATGCACAGAACTAATGCGCTGTGCAGTCACTGGGGCATCAGAGTGTGGGAAGCAGGCCCTGGTCAGAGTCCAGGACAGCCCTGCTGTGCTGAGGGGAAAACCTGAAGCCTCTCACTGCTGCACAGTTGCTCTTGGGTTGAAGGGGCTACGCTTCTTGCCCACTGTGGAAGGAGCAGAAAATGTCACCAGTCCTCCTCTGTTGGTACAATATCCTGACAGTGCACTGAAATTTCTTGTGTACAGGCAAATCTAAAACCTCCAGGGAAGGACACCTCTCACATCAGAACCAGATTCAACTATCCAGGCTGGTTTCCAAGATTCAATTGCTGAATGCTTTGGGAAGAATTTGAAGCTGACATTTTTCTGGGAGATATTAATGGAAAGGAGGGAGTGAGAGGTAGATGGTTTCCTTAGGAACACAAAGACCTTAATCATTCCTGTTCCACATTCTTGTATTGTTTGCCTGTAATGTTTTATCTCTATTTCAATATTCTTTTGTATTCACTGTGCTGCAATTATTAAGAGATTTGTGAGCATTTGACTAATGCTGCATCATCTGACCTACGTTACCATTAAAAATCCCTGGACTGTTTTGCATATCTTGGTTTGGTTATCAGAGGGGTTCTTAGCACTTGATTTTTCTAGAGACAGCTGTGCTGATCAGTTGCTCATCTTATTTATAACAAAACTTAAATAGCATGCACACTTCTTCTTTTAAGTACTCCCAGCACTGGTAATTTACTTGCATTTGATAGTCAGATTTCCTGTGGCTTCTTTGGTGGGTACTGAAGTTATAAGAGCATTTTTCTTGGTAAGACTTCAGAATTAGAGAAATGCAAGCTGTCAAGGAAGGTCTGCTGCGTGCAGAAATATTGCTAGGAATATTGTTTGTGATGGGAGACTTACCTCAGCCTCAGTGGCTGCCTATTGTACTTAGTGCAATGTAAAATTGATGCTTCTGGGTCAGTGATAGCTTATGTTGCTGTGTGACATTTTGGTAATTGAGCCTATTTCTCTTTGTGACAGAGGTTTTCGGCTCTTCATATTTCATCTTAGCGGGTGATAGTGAAGAGAGCATCTTTAGTGAATGGGACAACTTGGGAGGCTCTTGGGTGTCGTGGAGTTAGTCTGACCATGTCATTGTTGCTCTAGCTTGCAGAAGGGAGGGTTGCTGCACTATCAGGCACGCTGGTGAGACCTTGCCTTTGGTTCATTCAGGTTCTAGATAAATGTCCACAGTTGATCAGTAATGTCTGATTGTTCTGATTTTGTTAGTTAAATGCCCCAAGTCCTGAGAATGCTGGAGATTTATGAGTGAGAGTTTCATGAACTTAGTGAATACTCAGATTTTAGAAATGGTACATCCTTTTTTCACAATCTGAGTATGTGATCCTTACTGAATAACAGAAGAACCGTGGAGTGTCAGTTGTAAGGGTTGCTATCTGAGAGCAAGGGCTGGAATCCATCCTTGTGTTGCTTGACAAAAGATGTAACATCAGTGTCACACTCGATACGTGAGCAGTAAAATCACAGATCCTGTTGAAAATGCCCTTCCAGATTCCAACCCACAAATAGAATGTTCATGGGTCCTTTTAGAACTGGAGCTTCTTGACAGCCAGCACCATTGCAGTCAGCATAGGCAAATAGCCATGAAACTGGGCCTTGAGCAGAAGCCTGGCTCAAAGGAACTCTAGGCAATGTTATGCAAATAAGCCCGACAAAGGCTTATAGTTCTTGTGTTCTCACTGTGTCTCCTTGCATCTCTGCCTCGGGATGAGCTGAGCCTAACAGAGCCCGTCCGTGTGCCTGTGCGTCTCTGCCCCGGGATGAGCTGAGCCTAGCACAGCCAGTGTGCCTGTGCGTCTCTGTCACCCAGCCTTGTTAACAATGTAAGGAAATAAATCTACTCCTTGCATTTTGGGTGTGGTTTGGTGATAACCTTGGTTTACCTGTGTGTGTCGATTCACACTTTGTTGGACACTTGTGAGAGGGAAAGTCTAGCGAGGGTTTGAGGAACTGAAGAGGTATACACATTTGTGTACTTTTTAATATAAAAAAAATAAACCTTGGTAAAAGCCACAAATAATTTCTATAAAATCAAAATCCTTTTTAACCATCTGTAAGTTGCGTTGGTGGTCTGACATTCAAGTTGTGTCCCACAGAGTCTTACTGATGGGGAGTTCCTATTTTAAAAGTCTTCCTAAGAAAGAGGTAGGTGGTGAGTGCTTAGCATGAAATTTGGAGATCCAAATGCAAGGGCACCAAGACTGAGAGTAACAGATCCTAAACCTAAGTGCATGTCTTGGAGTAATGCGAACCAAAAGAGATCAGTCAAGCATGTCTGGTGTCTTAGAGAGACCTCCATGAGCTGGCACTGTGGAGCCAGGGTGGATTGTGTTCCCTGTCCCTGTCCCTTCCTTTCGAGGCCCACAAAAAAACTGTTCCATTAGGAGAAAAACCACCTTCTGATATACAAGCTATGCATTTACTTTCCTTTACATTTCTTTTGCCACTAAACTAGAACAAAACATCCCATCACATGTTATAGATCTAAAAGCAAGGATGTTATAACTGGGTTTAGCAATGAGTGGAAAAAGAAGCTATGGAGTGCAGAAATCTTTGCAAGGCGTGCCAGAATGTTCCTGGCCAGTGCTTATATTCTTACTGTCACTTACTTTATCATGTCAGAGAAAGTGTTTAAATCTGTGTTAGGTCAAAACTAATCAGCATTTAGGCATATTCTAAATTTTAAGCAAGGAACCTCTGCCGCCACTCCCCTGAGGTGCAGGCTCATTAGCACTCCAGTGCTATCTTATGCCAGGGCACCATGTGAAAACTTGTAAGGAAAAATTTGCCTCCTGTTCACACACCTCACTCCTTCACAGGTCTGCCTGTTGCCTTCCCCCATATTCTCTATTGTTTCTTCTGCTGCTTCTGGGAAAAGCTGAAGGAAAGAAGTTTGAATTCTGGGAAGGAAGTTGTCACTTGAGGTGTACCTCCTTTTATTGGACCCTTTTGGTGTATATAGGTATCATGAAACTATTCTCGTGAGAACAGTGGGCTTCAGGATCTATAGCATGTCTTTGTTCATAGCTGTACTAGGATTTCTTTTTACTTTGTTACCCAGTTTCTGATCAAACTTCCTTTCATAATTACCTGAAAAGGCTTAGTTTTAATATGATCAATGTTCTATTTGTTTTACAGAGGTGTTTGAAATATCCTAGTGTTTTGCAAAGTTCGCTTGAACTGTGAAATCTCTCCCCTATAAATTAATGCAGATTTATTAAGGTTTTGTAGGAAAGATAACAAATCCAAGTAGCACTCAAAGCAGATTTTCCTGAAATAACCCTGTGGCTATTTTGTTGCTTCAGCATTCAGACATGAAAAATTAAATAGTTAGAAAATAAAAAATGTCAACATCATCTATGATGGAAGAAAAGCATTTTCTAGAAATTACTCTACTTCATTTGGGTAATAAGGCCTAATATTACTTTTTATAGTAGTAATGTTATATTTAATGAAGAACAGTGGATTTTGAAGGGAATGCTAGAATAATGGGATGGTTTTGTAAGTAGTAAGCACCGTAATTGATCATCTAGCTTCTGAACAGTCATTGCTATTAGCTTCCTGCCTCCTGTATGAAGTGCCAGCAGCACTGTAGTGCACAGGCGGACCTTGGATCTAGGGCCATGGGTTAAATCTCAGAAGATTTCTGGCATCACTTCATGTGTGGTTCACTCTTGTAAGAGTTCTGGCCTAAAAATGGAGTCTGGTCTGTGACAGTTCTGTAATTTGAAGCATTGCTGGTAGCCCCAGGGCACGGGATAAGGTAAAGATGAGGTACCAAACTGCCTTTCCAATCAGTAATTGACAAGGCATTGGGAGTGATGGGTTAAAAGCCATGTAAATTAGCACTATGATAACGAGCCAGAAATCCCATCAGTACCAAGGGACCTGTCACTTTTAAGGCTGAGGTACGAACTTCCTAATTCTGTGGAATTATGCCCATTCAACAAGCATGTGCATTTGAAACAGGTTGGTGCTTTATTGTATGGTGCCAGTGATAGAAGAGCAACCAGCTGAGAGTCGACACAGTGAGCAGGAAGTAATAGATGTGGTCTGTTTCAAACCAAATGGTCATGCATAACTTTGCTGTGGTATTCAAAAAATAAAGAGGCTCTGCACAGGTTCTGTACTTAGCAAGCAGTAATCAAATGCTTTGCTTTTACTGTTTTCCACTCCATTTGCTAGAAGTAATAAAACAAGGAGTAGCATAGAGACTTGTGGGTAATCACATCTTGCCTTATGTTGCTTTTTAGAACAGTAAGTGAAGCCAGCAAACGTTTGGATTGCTAACTGGAGAGAGCCAGGAGTCACTGAAAAGGGCTTTGAGCAGACAGCAGCCCTTTCCCATTGAAGGATCTTGCAGTGCCTTGTGGACCGTCCTACTAGGGGAGAAATAAAAGTCAAAACAAAAACTCCAGCCACCTTGCCAGAATATATATTGTATTGCCAGAATATATCATAAAAGGGATTGTAATGCTTATAGGTTCCACCCAAATCTGGAGGCATTAATAACATGACAAACCACGTTTTCCATTGAAAAGATAGTAAGCATCAGAATCAAATCATGCACAGCCACCTATCTATAGTGGTGATGTTCTCCCAGCAGTGAGGTGCTTTCAGCAGAGCATTGCCCTGAAGAAGATTTTAGGTTTTTTGGAGATGAATTAAAGAATAAGTGAAATAAATATAAATACCTCCTGTGCTTATTATTTCCTGCTGTGGTTTCTCAGAGTTTCTCGTGGGTGTTTTGTATTACCTGCCTTCAGTCCCAAGTGGCTGACAGCAAGAGCAAGGTCCTGTGCTTTGGCATAGCTGTTTTTATGTTATCAGGGGTGTTGGTGTCAGAGCTTTGTGTTGGTTTTTCAAAGTTCAGTTAAGGGCCCTGGAGAGGTTTTTTATCATTTCTTATTTTGCTTCTCTTGTAGTTCCTTTTAGAAGACTAGCAGAGAGTGTTCTAAGCTTTCCTCACCAAAAAACCACAGGACAGCTTTGTGACAGTAAACTGAAAAAAGGAGGGTGGGCACTTCCCAGTTCAGAGGAGTGATTCCCACAGTACAAAGAGTAAGACACTCTGTTTAGCTGCTAGCAGAGAAGGAAGGGTTGCCGTTCAAATTTTCCTCCTGTTTTTGCTTTGTCCACCATCTGTAGTGCATTTAAACACAGTACCTTAATTTGGTACATGGCTAAAATAAAAAGGATTTTGGTAAAGGATCCTGTATTGATGTGACAGTTGATGGAGCATCCAGAATTTCCTTTACTGTGCAAAGACTGAAACAGTTCACCAGAAAAGATGTTGCCTCTATAAGCTTCTAAATACATATTCTTAAAAAGCTTTTAGATCTATTGCATTTTTTAAGAGAATGACCAAGGCTTATTTAAGATGTCTGATGTCTAAATTCAGCTTTGTGTGTGTGTTTTGCCTTTTAAGTTGGCTAATGCAGTTGTGCTTAGGTATGCAAATTGGATGTGTTTTTTTTCCTCTGAACAGTCAGCTATTTAAGCAGAGTAACTTTGAAAAGAGATCCACAAATGGAGCCTATTTATAATCCAGGACTTCACACTCTATTTTGTACAAGTAAAATTGGTTGCTGTTTTAATACAAAACTGAGTTGAAACAGACATTTATTTAATTGGCAGAACTTTAAATTCCAGCTTTATTTATGTAGGGAATTCCAAGCATCTGCAAAGATGCACCACAAGGCACTGGCAGTCTGAGAGTGTTTCTTTTATTAAATTCTGTGGTGTTTTTCCACTCTAAATATTTTATTACAAATAAAAGCCCTGCTCTGTGTGAGCACTCAGTAACTGGCAATCAGCTGAGTTCACAGATGCAGTTGGGACTCCTGCAAAGGCAAAATTCAATCCAGTGTGTAAATGTGGTAGATGAGGTTTAAACCAGCTGTTTGTTTTGGCCCAGCTTGGACCTGAGCTTTGGCAGCATATTTTGAGTTTTGTTCTTTGGACTGATAGAGATGGATCCTTTGGGGAAGTAGTGCAAGCCGTGTCTGAGGTGTTTGGCGATGGACTGGGAGCTGCTGCACTGGCAGACAGGATGAGTGGCAGGATCATTGGCTCTGAAAGGAACTCCGTGTGTGAATTTCTTTGCGAGATAGTAGGTGCTACTAGTCAGCCTCTAATGAAAAGGCAGCTGAAGGGAAAGTCTTGCAGAAGAGAAGATGGCAGCTTGAATGAATGGTTTGCTAAACTCACCAGCCAGTGCACTGGCATGCAGACAGTGTGGTTGATGCCCTTTCTTCAGCAGGGATGGTTCCTGTGGCTGGGTGGAATGGTGAACAAAGTCATACCTAATCCTAACTGCAGCTCTGCAGGTATGAGATACCTACATTGAAAATAGCTGCTCAGTTTCCAGAGGTGTCCTGGTGATAAGTCCCCAAGCTGTTTTAATAATTGTTTTTGTAATGTAGGGGAGAAAGATGTGTCCTAAGAAAAGGACAGGTTGCAGAAACAAATTGAGGATTGGAGAGATGTGCTTCGTGTTTCCTAGCAATGTAATGCAGTTGGCTTCAGATGAAGGAATATCAAATTTTATCTGATTTTCATTTAAAAATATCATAATACTTTAAGAAACCTGTTTTGATCACAAAGCCCCTTCTAAAATTAACATTTTAGTATTTCCTTTTAAGGTTTCCCATCTATTTGCACGTCTATAAAGAAAGAACAAGCGTATATACCAAAGCTATGTTTTTAGCTTTGCTCTAGACTTTGCATAGGTTGAAACACAGCTGCCACCACCACCCTCGTGCCACAAGCCCGAGCACCAGTGCCACCAGCACAGCCTCTCAGACCTTGGGCCAGTCCGAGGCCCTGGGAAGGCTAGGGAGGGCTGTCTGCCTTCAGTTCAGGGGCTACAGCAAGCTTCACGAGCTCAACTTCCCCTTTATGTTTAAAATATAATGGTCTCATTCTTCACTCTGTTTCACAGGAAGCTGGAGTCTAAGAATGTATGATATGATTGTGTTCTGCAAGAACATGTGTGCAGAGAAGGAATGCCACAATGAGAGAGAGGTTTTCTTCAGTCTATCACAAGATAGACTGGCTTGGGGCAGTGGGACAGGTGGTATTTTTAGACTTGTCTAGCTCTTAGATCTGACTGAATGGCATAATTTTCCACTTGTCCAAGAGGAAATGTGACTGGTTACCACTGAGTATTGGGTGCAGTGAAGCGTTTAGGTATGTCTGGACACCCCAAACAGGTGTGTGAATAGGTGTGTAAAGCTGGGCAGGAACCCTAACATGAGTAAACCTTCTGAAGGTGTTTCTGTGGTGCTCTATGGCCAGAGGTTGGCTCTGGGCCACTCTGCAATTGGCCTCTAGGTCTGTAGTGCTGTTTCTGAAAGAGGAAAAAATCAAACAACCAAGGCCCATGAATGGGTCTTCATTAATATTGCCTTCGGGTAGATTTCTGATTTTGTTAAAATTTTGGCATTATATTTCATAATTCAGGATTTTCTCTTGCCTGTTTTCTCCCAAACAGTCTGTGCTTCCCAGTGTAGTGCAGAATAGGCAATCTGGTGGGAAAAGGAGCCATTCCCGTGAGCGCTCAGGTGGTGGGCACTTCGGAACGGTGCAGACTGCTTAGGAAAACCATCTCAGATCAGCTGCTGCACCTTCAGCCAAACCGTCTGTTCCTGCTCTGGGGAAGTAACGAAAATGTACTTGTGAGGTGCATTTGTCTGATTATTTTTTTAAACTAACATGTGAAAGATGCTCTTCCTTTCTTTTTCCCTCTGTTTTTGTGTGTAAATAATTGCAAATACATCAAGGCAGATTTTTTAAGTGCAACTGTGCGTGCAACCCCTCTGTGTGTGCAAGCCCCAGTCACCGGGTGAGGACGAAGCACACGCAGAGAAATTGCCGACTCAAAAGCTGTGTTCTTTTCTTTCCCGCGATAGGAAGTGTAAATGCAGTGTGTTGGAGGTTAGGATTGCTCCTGTTCTTTACTTTCTCTCAGGGAATTTTCTACCATCTGTTGCTGAGAGCCAATAACGACCGGTACTTCTGGGAGACAACAGCAGTGGCCAGGGTCCAGGGGAAAGGTGCGGCTGGCTGCTCTCTGGGTTGAGGGGTTTCTCTCGGGAGAGCAGAGATACTGGGAGATTTGGGCCGGGGGAAGGGGCTGGGGGCAGCTCGCAGCTCTCTCGGCACCGGAGAGGAGACAGGCCTTGGTTGCTGTGGGGAGAACTCGCCACCTCCGGGATGCCATCTCCTGCTGCCTTCTCCTTCCGTGAGTGGAGCTCTGCTCGTCAGAGCGGCCGCTGCGCTGGCACCTTATTAACCCCTGCCTCAGCAAACAGGAACCCTTGGCCATCTGCTCGGGTGCCTCAGGGGAAGCCCCGGGACCGCGGGCCCCCTCCCCTCCGAGGGAACCTCTCCGGCCGTGTTCGGCGGCCGGGCTGCCGCTGCCCAGCCCCGCCACACAGACCTCTGCAAGCAATCCCAATATTTACATCCAAAGTCTGATGCTAAACTGGCCTGTGACAGACAATCTTTAAGTAGGCATCATCAGGGCATAGACAGTTTTCCTTGGGAAATAAGATCCTGGGGTTTTGTTACATGTTTGCAATGTAGATGAGGTTTGTGGGTCACCCGAGATAATGCTCTCTGGGCCCAGTGTAGATTCACACGTAATTTGGAGCAAGTGTCAGTGAACTGGTGGCAGTCGGCAGAACTGGTTTGCTTCAGTTAGGTGAAGTCCTAGGCTGTGTTGCAACTAATGAAGAATATTCCATGGATTTAGTGGGTTAGATTTAATTTCAAAGTTTTCCTCTGTGTTGTCTGTTTACTGTTTAGTGTATTAAGAAACCATCACTGGAAAGAGTAGAAGAGGAAGAGAATACTCTCTCTGATAGAAAATTTCTTCAGCTTAGATTGTTATCGTGAAATATTTGAAAAAATTGTAATTTTTGCTGCAGTTTCATTAACGTCTTGATTTTACTTTTTTTGGATACCACTTGATATTTGTAGTCTCTCTGATGCTTCTACCTCCCTCCTGAAAAAAGAGTAGCTGTCTAGAGCCCGAAACCTGAGTAAACATCCCCTGGTGCTGATACGATCTTAGTAGTTGGAGCCACCTCTAATGTAGAACTGGTTGAAATCTGCAGGTATCTCTCCACTATGAACACAGTGAATATAAGCAATATGAGTTGAATCCTGAAAAATTCTTGTGTTGTTTACTGGGTGCTTACTTCTGAAACAAACTTCTGTTAAAGTACCATAAAGACCAAGCAGACACAGACTTGTCCAGATTTATTTCTCTACATACAAGTGGAATGAAGTAAACCACACTGTTCAACCAAACCTTGTCCAGAAAGCATTTTGAAGAGTGCCATGGTACAGCAAGATGATTAAAATCATCTCATGATTGTAGAACAGGGAAAATCACATGAAGAGGCCAGTAAAAGGGAGAATATTCCAAAGGCTTGAGAGAATTGTGCACATAGCTTTCTTAAGTTCTTTTGAAAATCCAAACGAATACATTTTCTATTGATAATAGAATGGGGGGGGTGGAGTCTTCCAGGGATAGATATTCACAAAAGAACATGCTTAAGCAAAGAAGAGGAGAGGTTTGGGGTTTTTTTAAATTCTACAATAATGAGATTATTCAAAACGATATAGAGATAGCATTGCACAGGAGGGAGAGCATGAATGGAATCGAGAGAGGAATAGGTACGGGAGATATGCAGAAATTAATAGCAATAGCAATAAGTCCTGAAGCATTTCAGAGGTGAGAAATGTAACTTTTGGGGCCCTGAAGTGAATTGGGATCTTCTGACCTGTCTGAGAATGCAAATATTAGTGACTAGTGGGAGGAGGGGCTAGCAGAGGTCAGGGCAGTGATAGAGAAGAGACAATGGCCCTTCTGCAGCACCAGCCTGTCTTTCACTTCACAAAAGGTTTTTTGTAATTCAAATGAAAATAGCTCCTCCTTAAGAAAGGGAGGGAGGGAGGGAGGAACACTGCTACGTATTTCTCCGTGACTTCCCTTCAGTTCCACTTCCCTCCATCAGTCAAAGCATGAATTTGGTTTGACTGGGTTTTTTTGTTGCAGAATTCCGGTGTAAACAGCAGTACGTTGCGAATGCAGATAACGGTCCGGGATCTTTTTAGCGCTTTCTTTGTAAAAGACTTTTTCTGGGAAGGGCTGCTAGATCAGCTCACTTGTGATTAGTCCCGGAATACCACTGTCCTGAGCACGTCCGTGCATGTGAATTTTGCATGTGTCAACTTGCAGTGCCGCCATGTCACTACGCATCCGTGAGTGACCGAGACAGTCCCGGCTCACCTCTAGAGACGATTCAGTACCACTCACTGCCCTGGAGTTTGTATTTACTGATGCCGTGAGGGCGGTACAGCAGAAGAGTGTGGTCTGAGTTAAATTTGTCACCTAGGCTAACTCTTGACGGAAAGAGAAAACCTTTCTAGATGGTAATTCTGCCTCTCTTCTTAAACAGCCTCCTAAAGCGCAGTGGCTCATCCTCTGAGTTGCCTGCCGTTCTCTGTTGGAGTGGGAACCTGGGTCACTAACTCAGGGAAGGCTTCAGCCTTCAGGGGTCTGAGTAGATTAGATGAATCCTCATTTAAGTCCCAAAGATTTATTGACAGAAGCCATTTTGTGATGGACCTCTGTCAAGAAATTCAAAGTAAGAGGAAAGCAGTTGGAATGTCTTGAGTCCTTAAAGCACTCGTGAAAGTCCCAATGCTGTGCCATGCCAGTATTTTGTAATTGATTTGATGTTATAGACAGTGTAACAATGACAAGATAAATGTAAGATAATTCAGCCAAGTGTGGTTGTAACTGCACAAACTTTAAAATTCAGGATTGGCTATGGACAAATCAGATTTTTGGAATTATCTCAGGCATGTACTTCATCTTGGCAGTAGCTATTTCTCTTATCTAGTATTTAAAGAAACAATCAAGTTTATTTATTGAAACGTTTTGTTCAAACATGCACTTACATAATTTTAGATAGCATTTCTGAATGCTCCTCTATGTTTCATTTGGTATTTATCAGCATCCACCATATGTCAGATTAAGAAGTGGGGAAGAAGTTTCAAATTGCCGTGATCAGTACTTAGTTAATGTTTATTAAATTGCCAGTATGAGTGGTGGTGTTGTAATATGGGTACATGTATTTATTGTTTACGTATCTCTACAATTACAAAAAATACCCATCAAAAATATGCTTCAGGTCAAAGCATCTCTCCCTTGTGACATGAGACATGTCTGAATTTTGTGACTGAAGCTGCATTTCTTTTGTGAGGGTCTTTCTAGTTTCATCTGAAATGGAATCTGCTTTTTAGGCAAATGGTCATGCAGTCTTCTGTGGGAAGAGATGGTGCCTCCTGTAACTCCTGTGTGTTTGTGTGTGTGAAATGATTCTGCAGCTTCTACAGCTACAGACTGCCTGAGCTGTTTGCAGAGAATGTTTGATATTCCATGATGTGTGTGACTTGTTTTTTTTCTTTTTATCAGTCATCTTGGTTAGCTAATAATTTAGTTCCTCTTCAGGGGATAGATAAAAAAAGTACCAATAAGCTTTGAGGCTTTAAAGCCAGTTTGATACACAGGAAATGTGAAATTAGGGCAATAAGAGATATTTTTGGTGCTATTTCCTCTTACTAAACACTTCTGTCTATCAGGCAAGTCCCTGTTCAGGTGTTTGCTGATGAATTAATTTGCCTGTAGATCTCAGCTACAGCTACAATGCTTTTGCACAGTTGCTCTCTCTCGCAGCTGTGGCTCTGTTGTTTAGGAGAATTGTAGTATAATGCACTCATCTGATGCTTAAGTTCTTCCTTCTCCAGACACGGATAATTTGAAACGTGTTTTTATAGAAATATTAATATAGCGGCAGTAACTGAGCAATGAGGGAATACTGGATTGCCAAGAAGAGGTACAGTGATAGGCTCTTGAAAAGCAGTAAAGTTGCTTCAGTATTGCTCCATTTTACATGTATAATGCTAGTAATGTCAAAGGAGTTGATTCTGATTTACAATATCCTATCTTAATTTCACAACTGAAAAACCCGAATCAGGCCCAGTATTCTACACTGAACTGGCATTTGCCCAGGACAGCAAGAGATGTTGGAAAACCAGTCGTCTGTACTTACTCAAGAATTACTTAATCTGTCTTTAAAATCCATCTGTCTACGATGGACATCAGTAGGTCTTGGTTAACAGTGCACAGTGCTGCGTGCCGAGCCAGGAGCTGCAGAACCATCCCAGCTGAGGTGTCTCTATTCTCAGCCGGGTGCTGTCCCAAGGCTGTGAGCAGTCAGGGCAGTCCTGCCGTCAGGTAGTTACAACATGCTTGAAGGCAAATGCTGAAAGATTTAAATAGCCTTGTGCAGTCATTGTTATGTTACTTTGAGATAATTTATTGCATTGTCTTTCAGACCTCAGTGCAGGTGAGAATGTGGGGTGGGGATGCAGGATATTAGTTTCCTGTCATTTGTGTGGAGCTTTAGCTTATGAACTGCATAGCTGATAGAAAACAAAAGAATGTGATCAGAGTGACAAGGTTCAAAGCTAACAATCAAGCAACACGAGCAAGGATGCATCTGGTCACAAAACATGGACTTCAGCAAACACTCATTTTAATTTGTCAGACTATTTCAGTAAAGCTATGTTCCCACAGGACCGTCAAGCTGCTTTGCTAAAAACAGTAGGGTTTTGGTATGGAGGCAAAGACTTCTAACAGCCAAATTTAGTGACAACACTAATTCAGGTGGTGAAAAAAAGAGAAATTAAAATTATGCTTACAAGTTCTTGTTCATGTGTATGACCCCTGTGCTGTAGTTACAAGGTGAAGATGCTAGTGATGGTCAAATGTTGGAATTTATTGTTCATGTCTCCTCTTAATTTGTTACTGTGAACACATTTTCTTGGAAACAAGATATCTGCACTTGCAAGAAGCTTTAAACAATTGATGGCACAATTATAAAGCAATTTATTAATATTAACCCTGAAAATTCTAAGCTCATTTAGATCCCTGGACCCTTGTTCGGAATCAGTCCTGATCACTGCTTAGTTAAACAAAATTGTCTCACTTGTCTTTTAAGTGCAATGTGACATTCGAGTCAGCTGTTCAGGAAACAGGTTTTACAGGATTGTGCTTCAAGTTGTTGCTTCTCCAGCAACAGGGGCACCAGTTGCCTCACTGCTGTCTGTTTTTGTTCTTCTTTTCATTTCCCTCGGGGCAGGCACACTTTGCCTGCCTTACTGTTTAGTAAGAAGTCACTTCCTCAAACATTCAGAAATAGCAAGAATCTGCCTTAAGCATGAATTTTGAGAAGGGGCATGAGCAAACTGCCACTGCATCGTCCCTAGTGTTTGCCTTGTGTTACTTCTGCTACATAGAAGACGGAACATACTATTTTTCCCTAATTAAGGCTACAAGCTGAGTTCAACAAGGCCCATATGAAAAGCATTTGAGAGAAATCCCAGTTGCTTCATGTGTGCAACTGTTCCATGTAACAACAACTAACTAGCAGACTAACAACTAATTAGCAGATTCTTTCCTTAAAATATACTCTGTGCTTTTGTGGTTTAGAGGTGCTGCAAAGACAATCAAAACAATGAGATTTCATTGAAACAGTGGAATGTGAGGACCATGAATAGAATAAATCACTTTCAGACAATAGGGGCATTAAAAAGTATTTATTTAAGGAAATGAACTTTTATACTTAAATTTCATTCTAGATTTGTAATATGTTTCTATTAGTCTGTATTGGGAGGAACTTGTCCAACATGATGTGAAGCAGAAAGGAAATATTTTACTCTGTTAATTCTAATTTGTCATAGATATGTTTGAATCCTGCATATTGTAGTGTAAGACAAACTATAAATTGTGCTTATACATGACATGAGGAGCATCAGCTATGGCGTGCTGAGTTTGGGATAGCAGACCCGTGGAAAACAAAGAGTCACAGTGCACAAATAAACATTATGTTACTACAACAGAATTTTAAACAAAAACAAGTCCTCTCTGGACTGTTTTCCTATTACTGAGCACATTTGAAATGGAAAATGGGACCTTTACCATCTGTATCAGGAGAATGAAAATTGATCAGCCTGGTTTCCCGCTTTTCCCCTGCGTTGTGCTGTGACCTGTTCTTGTTCTGGATCCATGGGCTCTTCCTGTGCTTCCCCCTTCCTCTGCTGCCCACACAAGTTGCTCAGGCTTGGCCCAGCATGAGCTGCGGGGCAGCAGGGGGATAAGGAGGAACAGTGCTGTCAGCCATCTTATCTCTGCTTTTTGTCCAATGGTTATCCTTGTAAGTCCTGACCAGGGTACAACAAGAGGACAGAAGGAAGCAGAGCCTACTTTTGTTGCCTGTTCATCAGTGTCAGCTCATCGGCAGTCTCAGGGATCTGCAGTTGGTTGTTGTTTCAGTAATCAGTGATAGTTTCAGAGAGGAAGAAACCAACAGCATGCCACAGTAGAGATTTCTGCTCTTGAGTGCAATGGAGGGGTGATTGAGATGATCTTGCAGTGTCCTAGGAATGATTTTCAGAGTGCCCAGATCATACTTCTAAGATCTCCTAAGAAAGCTGAGCTCCATGCTTTCACATATTCTTGGAGGCTAGTTCCTACAGACTGAAGTCGTTGCAGATGAAAAGGGTTATACTTGTGGGGTCCCTGAAGGCTTCTTGTGAAAAAGGCCAAGGACCAGACCCATTGAATTTATATATGAGTTGTGTAGAGTGTGAAGAAGTTGAAGCAGTCAGAAAGAATTTGTCTCAGTAACTTTATAGGTGGCCCGACAAGCTTTTACCCTTTCAACTGCTTCCTCTTTTATAACAAATGTTTTGGAATATTTATAAGATATAGGCAAGGCAAGTTTTTTCATATTCATCCACCACCACCTTCTCTCTTTTGGCGTCACTTCTGTCATGTCCTGCTCCGATTATCCAGCTAAATCAATAGGTCTAACGAAAGATGAGAGCATTCCCTTCCCCCCCAAAGAGTTGCACACTACTTGTGTAATAGATCTTGGATTCTGTGTCACCAGATGATTAGAGGGCTAGTGCTAGTACAGATGAGCTTAGACCCTAATAAAACAAGTAGCACAAAAAATCACTGGAGAAGTTTGGGAAATGCTGACCTGAATGTCAGAATAACATCTCTGGGAAAAGAATTGCTTTTTCCAAGCAGGACGTGGTTTGGAAGAAAGTGGTGTTGCCATGTGAACAGGGCATGCAACATTATCTTCGTGAGCTGCTGTTTATTAGCTTGTGCTTCTCATACTTTTTATTTGAATGACTGTGTTGCAAAAGATTCTTCTTGCACCTCAGTAGGCATTGAAAAATGAGGAACAAACTTGTTCTGCATCCACTAAGTTTTGATAATTTGAGGACACTTGCATTTTGGAAAGCAGACTATCAAATTTGTAAGACCAAAATCTCTTGTAACTGTCTTGTTTTATTATTACTGGAGAGACTGCTGTCCATGCACATCAAGGTAAATCAGGCTGTAGGAGATTTGAAAGAGTATCTACAAAGCTGACTGTCTGTTTCCCTTCTAGGTATTTCATCCTTCTTCCTCTCTCTGCTTCTGTGCCTTTTTTATTTTTAGTTTGATTTTCCTCCTTTTTTTTTTCTCCCTTTCTTGTGCTCACATCAAGTGGTCTTTTCAGACAAGCATCACAGAAAAGCTGTTTTTTAGATAAACATAGTTTCCACTTTTTTATTGAGTGGCCGCTAACAAACTAATGTGCTTTGCACTTCTGTATACAGCTCTCTTTTATTAGGCCCTTCATACTGGGACTAATGTGCAGGTAACTGTTAGTCACCAGTGAAACTGCTAATTGTGTAGATTAATTGATCATTTCAGTTGAGTTTGTTGTCTCCAAACATGTTTGTGATTAAGGCAAGGAAAATCTCTGCCTGATTTACCGTTGGTGACTGAGTGACTCTAGAGGGATGTTCCACCCTGTTTAACTCAGATGCCTCATTGCTTGTGCTCAGCTTTCACACCCAGCACTGAGGCAGGAGTGCAGCAGCGATTCCTCCTGGCATCAGCCGTAATGCTGAACACTTCATCTCCAACAGCTCTCTGAGTGCTGCCAAGCTGCTGAGCACCACAGTTCCTGGCCAGATTATTGGCAGGGTGGACTGGCTGGACTTTACAAAACTCTTCTGCCACTGGCACATGTTCCTTTGATGTAAGAATCTATTCTTCGGATTTCTTAGTTCCTACAAACTCCTCTGAGTTCTCCATATCTAGCTGGAATCTAGCCAAGATCTTACCATTTTGCAATACTAGAGGAGCAATGTGGTTATGGTCCCTGAAATTTGTTCAAAAGCAGGTTGAAAATCCAGGACTAAAAATGTAGTGTCTCTGTGCCTCTTCAATTAATGTCTTTTTTATTGGTGCCTGTCCTGTAAAGTGAATGGCTGATGAGTGACAGAGAGCCATGCCTAATCTGGAACGGAGATGTGCTCCTTTTAGAGCTGAAAGTCAGTCAGAGGAACATGTTCACTGTATGCCAAGCAAAACACCAGAGATGAAGGCATTCCCTAAGCTGTAAGTTTAGTTCAGTGACATTGCTTCTTAACAGGTTGTAAGCTGCTGCTGATCCCAGCAGGCAAAAGTGAAAAAGCAAAAGTATGCACCAGTATGCACCAGCTGACATGGACCTTGCTCAGGAATAGTTCATCTTTTAAGGACTTTTTATTATCAAGGTGTGACATAGCTGCTTTGTGCCTTAAATAGACATGATGGACTTCCCCTCACTCTAAGGTGGATAAGAGAAGTTCTTTCATCCTTGTTCACTGCACTCCCCAGGGTTCACTCCTCTGTGTGGGAAGCAAGTTAGAAACCACTGGCAAGACCATAGAGGAGAACTCTCTTCCCTTCTTTGCAGAGGTTATGAAGTTTATTGCAGCAGATTCTGTCCTCACAGACTGCTCTTCAGTCTCTCCTGCAGGTATTTCCACCTCTGCTGATGCCTGTGGACAGGAAAATTCTCTGCTCTCAGTTCAGAAGTGCCTTTTAGCCAATAGTTGCCAAACCAGTGTAGTCTTGAGATGGAAATCCTATGCAGTGTTCTTTTATAAACCCTTCCCACTGAATCAAATAGGTTTGTGGGTGTGTTCAGTGCAAATGTAAGTTGGTCCTCCCAAATTCCAGTTGCCAGAGTTGCCTTTTCAGGCTTATATTCAGATTACTGTCCGTTTGTATCTGGCCTGGAGCTTGTTATTGATGTGGCTGTTAAACCCAGAGTTGTGCAGAGCTGAGAGAAGAGGAGACCTGACCTAAGTGAAAAGTTCCAGCATCGCTTCGTCTGTTTTTAACCAGCTGAAATAAAGTAAACAGGACAGCGTATGGCAGGCACTATCTGGTGAATTCCATTTCCCTTCCCTGCATATTGAGACTGTTGAACTTGGTCCTGGCCAGCTCATGGCTCTGAGGTGCCTCAGCTCCAGCAGTGTGACAATCCCTGCCACGCTGCCTTGGGGCACAGCACAACGGCTGCATCCTGCAGACACAGGAAGCCTTCAGAGGAGCAAATGGACCCTGCTGTAGTCTACTGCTAGTAGTAGATAATTAAAGCTAAAACCTTCAACGAAGGGACGACATTTCTTGCAGGCAAAGCCCAACAGCGTAGGGAATGTCTTTGGTGGTGCCTGCATGCAGCCTGGGCATCTGTGGCGGGGAGTTCGTAAATGTTTACACTCTCTCAGTCTTAAAGGTAATCAGCCACACTGTGTTGATGGGAACCTAGAGGAAATAAGAATGAAATCAAACTATTATCAGTCTTTTTGAACATAAATCTTCTTTCATCTCTGCAGGCATTTCTGCATCGGATCCGACAGAATGCAGTGGACAAAGCTGAGAAGTACATAACAGAGGAGAATGTTAAGGTATTTCTTCTGTCTTCCTTGTTTTCTTGGCAGGGAAAGTGGTATGCAATGGAACTAGATTCAGGGATATGAATATCAAATATCCTCTTGTCATATTGATGCTTATTATTAAGTTGGTTCCCTAAGGAAAGGAGCTCATGTTGACAGTTTATCTGTCAGTCTGTTTGCCCATTCTTATAGCTGTCATCTTCCAGTAATTTTTCATCTCACTGGCTAATTTTAGTAAAATTTGACAACAGTGTAGTGTTGTCAAGATACTAGCTTTTGGCAGGGTTTGTGAAACGCTGACGAAGTACAGAGGGGCCATTTCAATGTCTTTGAGAGGAAAGGCAGGGAATCCACAGCCCATTTCTGTTTTGTTTGACAGTATCCAGTTAGCCAATTTGCTTAGTCTGAAGACTTAAAAGAGGTTGCTTGCATTTACCATGCTCAGGGGTCTGCAAAGATAACTTTAATTTACAGCAGGTGCTTCAGTAGCAATAAATATTTTTATAGGGGGCTGGGAAAGGGGCAAATACAGTGTAATTCACTCTTTACAAGACCCTGTTGAGCTTTGGATCCTATCATGGTAAGTCTAGAGCTCCACAGTATTTTGGTGTTACTACATAGCAAAAAACTCTGACATATATTTAAAACTAGCAGTGTTTTTCTCCTTATATTTTAGATCTTATTTTCTAACATTGAAGACATTCTTGGTGTTCACAAGGAGTTCCTGGCTGCTCTGGAATTTTGTATGCAACCAGAACCCCAGTCTCAGCATGAACTGGGAAATGTTTTCTTAAAATTTGTAAGTACAATGACTTAATGCTATCTGAAAATACAGTTTCCTGTCGGAAGCCCTCCAGCCCCTTGGCAAGCCCCGTTCTCTAAGGCTTGTAGCAATACCATGACAATGTCTGTCCTGTATGGAAGTTGTAAGTAGGGTGAGAAAGAACTTGTGAATGACATTAGGACAATGGACACCACATCAAACTGAGCTAAACAACAATGTATTTTTAGAAGCTCTTCCCTTTCCTGTTGAATTTTGTTCCTATTTTTCTCACCCATCAAAAAAGCAGCACAATTTCAAGCGCCTCAGTGCTCCTGCAGGTGCTTGCCTGGTTTTGCAGGCAGGGGTGTGTGGTTCCCATGCTCCTGCTGTGCAGCACTTGCAGCAGTTGTTGCAGCACCACGGGTTGCAGCAGCCGCTCAGTGCCGGTGCTGCAGGCCCGGCAGGGCTGGGGAGCTTTCCTCACTGCACACCCTCGTACTGTTTCACCCAGGGAAACCGTGGGGACACTTCTTTGGTTTTTCATCTTGGACAGGGTTGTGTTGTTGCATTATGCTCAGAAGAAGTGCTGGAACACCCTCAGTGGTGCTTTTTCATTATCATCAAATCACAGTGAGTTCTGTGGGGAGCTTGCAGTGAGGAAGTGACATAAGGCCGCTGAATCTTCAGTGTATTGGTGTATCTGCTGTTGTGATCACCTGGTCATTCCTAGTCCTGAATATGAATCCAGTACTTGTCAGCAGCGAGATGTTAACACAGGTGCTTTTCTTTAGAAACTCACTGTGAAAAATACTTAAAAAATTGGTGAATAGCCTGCAAGTTCTTGAAGCACTGTTTTATCCAGCCACTGTATTTTTTTAGTGAAGCACGTTTTCTCTAAGTTTCTGTGTATGGTATATCCTTGTAGCAGTCCCCAGATTCACCATGTAGAATTCCATCAGACTGCAGTGCTTGGGTCCTCTTCATGAGATCTGTGTATCCTTAATGTCCTCTAGTCTACATGGGCCTGACTCTTCCTGGTCTGTCTTGGCCTAGAAGAGCCTTACTTGGCAACGGTCCACCAGCCTTCAGAAACAGAACACTGCTTTTATGGAATCGTGGAATTATCAAGGTTGGAAAAGACCTTTAGGACCATCGAGTCCCACGTCAACCCATCACCTCTACCACATTCACCATTAAACCATGTGCTCAAGTGCCACACTGACACCTTTTTTAAATACATGAAGGGATGGTAGTTGTTATGGGTCCAATATTGTCCCAAGGACCTCTAATTTAGAAGGATTCAAGTCTTGAGTAACACCTAAAGCAAGCAAACAGATTTTGCAAGAATTCCAAAAAAGAAATTATTGTATATTGTCTTTTTGAAGTATTTTAAGAGGTGAAGAAATGTGCTTGCTCTGATATTCAGGTGTGAAAAATTGTTTTCCTTCAGAAGACAGACATTGTCTGCCCTACTGTACTCCATGTGGTCAGGTGATCAGAAGTTCATTGTCTGATGGTAGGTGCTAGAGTTTATTCTGGAGCTGCGGTTCAGTGTGACTGTAACAGATGGTAAAGAACATCCTTGAATATTCATTCCAAATTCAGTGTCCAGCCTTAAACAAAACCAGCATGTGGTGTGTGTCTCTAATGTCAGAGAGGGCATATGCGCTGACCGAGGAGTGATGGCCACGCCTGGTGAACACAGGCTCACTGTCGCAGGGCAGGAGAGGGTGTGACTGTGTGTGGAGCAGAAGGGCAGAGAATTGCCAGATCCTTTCTTTCTCATATTGCCATATTGCTAGAGGTTTGGGGATGTAGTAGCTAGAAACTTGTTCTATGGAAACGTGTGTTTCATTTTTTGGAGCAATGTTACATGAGTGGTCAGTTTTACTAGCTAACTCATCAGGGATATTGTTTTGTTGAGAACTATGTTTTCTGTTTAGGTTTTTGATGTTGATAAAGTTGGTTTCAGCTTGCTTTGAAACAAGAAAATGCCATGCCTTGTTAAAAGTATGTCCAAAGAAAATGTTGCAGTTTTCCAAATATCTTATTTGCTTTTTTCTAGTCAAAACTGTTTTTTAAATTTGCACTAGTTTGTGGCCAGTACTAATGGATCCAAAATAACATGTTTGGAGAATAAGCTACTGGTTGAAGACTTATTTTAACCAAACTGAGAATAGTACAGACTCTTACTTCTGTCACCAAAACAGAAGGTCTGGCTGTGTATCCAGCAGATTTGCTGAGTAAGAAAGTGCCATTTTTATCAGGTCACATCTCTGACCATAATTGCACTTCAACCTAGAGCAATTGCAGGCTCAGAATTCCTGGGCTAACATCTGTAATTATGTAACTGATAATTTCCTCACCATGCTATGGGAGAGCCCAGGACTGAGTATCACCCAGAGAGGAAATGAAACACTTCAGACAAGGAATAATTTTAAGTATAGTTCTCATATTTGTGGGTCACCAGCATGGGATACAGCTGGGAAAGACTTGAGGAAAGCACTCTGGTGTGTGTATAATTATTGTACTGTCTTCAGCTTTAGCAAAAGGATTTTGTCATGATCTAAATATAGCCTCCCAAACTCCAGGCACTTAAAGCTGCAGTCAGACACCTGAGGAGTGACACTTTGTGAGCAGTGATGTAATGGATGATCTTGTGTTAATGGCTGCTGGTTTTAGTTTCAAGCATGTGTGCATCCAGAGAGTTGAGGAGACAATGAGGGAAAAAACCTTCTATATCTGTTTTACTCTGTAACTCTCCTGTTTTTATGGTTGACAACAATCCTATTGCCTTTTTGCTATTGTGCTGTGGACCCAGGCTTGCCTTTTCATGCATCTGGTGGTCAGAAGCTTTTGTTTCTTTGCAGCTTCCCAGTATTGCACCCCAGTACCAACATGAACAGCTGCCAATGAAGGATAAAAGTCCTGAACATCTGCATTCCAGCTCTTTGAACCATACCTTTTGTGGCTGTTGTTTTATTTGCTTTGTACCATTGTTCTTGTGTTTGGACATGACATACACCTATTTCTTCTCAGTTCCTTCTTTTGAAGTACAAGGAGGGAAAAATTAATTAGGTTAGTGAATAAACCAAACCCAAAAGCATTTTATGGACTCTGAACACGTGTATCTACCATTGAACATCTGACTCCTAAACTAACATAAATGCAATTTCTTTTCCTTGTGACAATAGCAAAGGGAATACCCAGTGACTGCAACTGTATTCCTATGGTTTCCTGCTAGTAAACTCCTTCAGTTGGTGGTAGTTTTTAGCACGTATCACTGTGAGCTGTCTTAAAAGTAGCTCAATGCTGCAAATACCTTCAGCTGACACAAGAACCTCTAAGAGTACTAGGACTCCAATCAAAACTAAAAAAATTTAACTTCCAGAATCTGGAGAGATTAAAAGGTTCAGATAGAATGTTTTCAGACGAGAATTCTGCTGTGAATGCAACACAAACTCTGGAGGTCATTGGCTACATAGCTTGGTGCCCTGAGATGGTAGCTCTGGAAAACCTCACCTATTACCCTGCAGAGGACCACACTAATGCTTTGAAATTACTTTTGATATGCAGACTAGCTTGTCTGGGTGCCTCGATGTGGTGCTGCATTATGGCATAGAAACCAACTTGAACCAGGAAATAAAGTACTACCGTGGGAAGCACTCAAAAATGATGGGGTTTTTGGCTTCTGAATCATTCATTTTGCCTAAAACCCAATACAGTCTCATGACACTCCTTTTTTTCTGGTGAATGCAATACCAGAAGCTCTGAACATAGCTGTTGAAAGTTCAGCCCTTCCTACCAGCTTTGAGAGGATCAACTTGCCCCTTGCCTTATCTGCTCGGGCATGGAAACAGTTGTTCCTGCTTCTTTTGTGAATCACTCCAGTGTTTCCAGATATCTAGTGTTTGCAATGGGTTCAGCATCTCTGATCATTTTAGATAGAAGGAGTTCCACTATCTTTGAATCTGCAGATCAGTAGAGCAGAACTTGCTGACCCTGACCTGCCAGCTGACCTTCATTTCTTAAGAGGGGATTTCATTCCAGCATGTGCTGGTGGGTGTGACATGTCCCAGAGTTAGTAACTCAATCGACTTGTGAAGCTCCTTTTCCTTTTCCCTTTCCCTTTCCCTGTTCCGTTCCTTCTGCAATATGTTGATTATTCGGTGAAATTCTCCCAGTTACAGAAACTATTATATAAAGCTGTTAAGTTTTGTCTGCTGCTTGTTTGAGAGCACAAAGTAAACCAGCCAACCTCTGAGGCCTGGCTCTCACCCCTTGAAAGGCAGGGGATTTCCAGCTGACTGCTTTGTGTTATAGTTCCCTTCCAGATCGCAGAGCTTCTTTCAGCCCTTGGTTCTTCCCAGCCACCTGGCTTTCTTCCTTCTGCAGGAGTGGTCAGCCCCCTTTCTCCTGGCTTTGTGTTGCACCTGGCTACTTTCATGAAATATCCTGACACACATGCAAGTATTCCCAAGATAGCAAAATCCATCCTTTCAGGAAAGAATACCTATGATCTGAGTGAAGCAGTAAGAGGAAAAGTGCTGAAAGTCTCAGTGTTCAGAAAAGTCTCTGTTAACTTACAACAGAGTAAGTCAGGAATAAGTGAATACCTGTATACATGATTCACATTAGACAAGTATCATACACTTCATGAAAACTCCAATGCTAATGCCACTTAGAGTCCACCTTTCTTTGTAAAGAATTTAGTAACAGACTGTGGCAAAATAATGTCTCCAGGTGGTGTCTGAATAGGTTACTTTGTTTCTCCTTGCAGAAAGATAAATTCTTTGTGTACCAGGAGTACTGTAGCAACCACGAGAAAGCACTCAGACTGCTGATGGAATTGAACAAGATCCCGACAGTCAGAACATTCCTTCTGGTAAGCACCTTCTCTAGTACACTTGACTGAATGATCTGAATTTGCCCTGTGCTCATAATAATCCTTTGGTATCCCAGGAATTCTGGACATTTTGCAGGTATTATCCATTGCAGGTATGGAGCACTCGTGGTGGAGGGGTACTGAAATCACTGATGAGTTGAGGCACAGAACTGAGCACTACCAGCATAAACCAGTGCTACAATGCTACTATGCAGAGAAGGCAGAACTAAAATACAAAGCATTACTTGTGAGGATAGGTTGGGCCCAATTGCCCCCTCACAGCTGCTGAAACATAGAATGTGGGAATGTGCTTGAAAAGTCAGTAAGTGTTAAAGGCCAGTTTTGAGCCCAGAGCTAGAGAGAGGGCTGAAAGAAGAGATGGGAAGGACTGAATCACTTGAGACTTGGAAATTGGACAGGGAGCATTGTGAGCTGGGTAGCCAATGCCACAGATCTAGAATAGCCTGGGGACAGGTTATTTTACAGACAATTGTCTGTAAAAATGCCAGTTAGGACTAATGAGATTTTATGTATGTATGTATGTCTGTGAACATTCCTTGAAGAGAAGTATTGTAGAGCTACAGCCAAAAGACTCAATAAATTTCAGTGTCTGAGTGTATTTCAGGGGAAAATGTTACTGGCAATGCCCCAAAGCGGGCACTTCTCAGCTGAACTGCCTTTGAAGTTCAGCTTCGTGTGGACAGGACAGGTTTGCAACTGGAGTGACTTTCAGAGCAAAGTCTGTATTCATGATTGAGCATAGGAATGTGGACTACTTCATCTGAAATAGATTTGAAGTCCACTTGAATCTACTACCTTTCTCTGGCAGCAGCCAGTAGTAGAATCATCAGAGAAACGTGTAGAAAGCTTACAGTAGGGCACTATTGATTTGTCGTAAAGATTACAGATTATTGTTACAAATTAATGACAGATCAAGGACTATAAGGGTTTTTTTTTCTTCCCAGTGTCATACCCTGTTGTTAAACTCTTAAACTTTCTATATCAATCCCGAGAAATTAATTTCCATAATCTATTGAGAACTTTCATGTATGCTGGTTAGCCAGGCAGTGTGCCCAGGCTGTTTGTCCAGCTGTGCTCAGGCATAATGTTTTGCCAGAGAATTGGTGAGTATTATGGACATGACTCATTTGTTTCAATTCCAGGTCAATGCAGACATAATAATTGGACTAAAGTTAATTACGTCATTACTAATAGGCTTTATTTTAGCCTTGAAGAGTTTTCTGGACCGACAGCATACAACTTTACAGAGTGAACCAAAACAACAGGTCATATCTGTTGTGGGGGTAAATTGGATTATTTTAGGTGATGGTCCATCTAGGTTTGCTGTTTGTCATTGTATTGCTAGGATGGTTTTTAAGTCATCAGTTATATAATATTTCTCTGAGAAGATACCTTTCTGTACGGCTATTGTTATCCACTATAAATTTTCTTCTGCTGATGTCTGCAGAACTTTTCAGACTTCATGGCTGTATGTCAGTGGTGAATGAAGTGCCATTTCCTGTACCTTAGGTGTGGTAAAGTACTTTCTCACCATAACATATGTTTAGAAATATAAAGTTGTGTCAAAAATCATCAGAAGGCTTTGTGTGTGAGGTAACATTTGGGGTTTTTTTGTTGTTTTTTTTT